>PVKS010007285.1:0-73716 GCA_004027875.1 Aplodontia rufa | reverse complement strand
TTCTCCTTCCTCTTCCTCCTCCTCCTCCTTCTTCTTCCTCTTCTTCTCCTTCTTCTTTCTTCGTCCTCCACTGCTGCTACTGCTTCTTCGTCTTCTTCTTCCTCCTCCTCCTCCTCCTCCTCCCTCTCCTCCTCCTCCTTTTTTTGTTTTAAATATTACCTGTTTCATTCAGCTTTTTTGCCACTTTAACTAAAAAGCTCAACAAGAGTAATTTCAGGGGAGGAAAAGTTTGCTTTGGCTTTTATGGTACCAGGGATTTCAGTCCGTAGAGGTCTCAAATGCATAGGTCTAGGGCCAAGGCGAGGCAGAACATTATGGTGGGAGTGCATGGTGGAGGAAAGCAGCTCAGGACACGACAATCAGGAAAAGCAGAGAGAGGTCTGCTCACCAAGGACAAAATACAAACCCTAAAGGTGTGCCCCCGGTGACCCACATCCTCCAGCCACTCCCCACCTGCCTACAGTTATTGCCAAGTTAATCCAGATCATGGATTAATGCGCTCATTAGGTTAAAGCTCTTATAACCCAATCCTCTCACCTCTAAACTTTCTTACATTGTCTTACACATGAGCTTTGGTAGGGGGCACCTCATATCTAAACCACAACATTATCCTTATTAATGTCAATTAAAATGCAGACCAGGCCTGAAGGATCCCTGAGCAGACAAAGCCCATTAGGCCTCAACAGTTGCTTAATTTGAAAGCAGTTGGGAAACTTGAGTTATTTCTTATAAATGCCTCCATTAAAGTCAAACAGAATTCAGGCTCAACCTATCAGAAGCAGCAAACAAACTTAATATTGTATAACTAGGGACTTTCCAACAGGATCGACCATATGAGAAAACTGTACAGCTGTAACCAAATATTTGCTTTTCTTTGCTTGTGTCTTGCCCTCCCTTGGTGGAGCTTCTGAGTCACTTTGGATCGGAGCTGCTTAATTCATGAATTGCTGTCTGCTCAAATAAACTCTTTAAAATGCTATGTGCCTCAATTTACCTTTTTAACACTCTTTAGCTCAACTCAAGAACATGGAAAGGCATGGAATGCAAACACCTGCTCCTAGTGGATGTCTTACCTGCCATGGTTTTGTTCTCTAGGTAGAATGATGATTAAGCCATGACAGTTATATCACAAGTCCCTTCACTTCTCTCTGGCAGAAGGTACTAACTGATTACAGCTCCTTTCCAGTGAAACTGGACTTAGCCTCCGAATCCTCCTCAACTGCATTCTGGAGCAGTCAGTCTCGACCAAGTGAATATAATTAACACTCGAAATCTCTAACATCCTTGCTTCAGCACCTTGTTTATGACTCTATTAATAGCATACCAACACCATATTTTAATTACCTGTTGCCCTTCATTTTCCATGATATGCTTTGAGACTTCCATGAAGGTCCATTTATCTTCTCAAATTTTGCATCCTGTACACACATGCCACATGACATGTTAGACACCCAGTAAAAGTTTTGTTGGATTGAATATAACTAAGAACTTTTCATGTAAACCCATTTGACTACCAAATGCCACACATATGTAATTGGCTAATAATTAGAAAAGCTAACATTTATTGACCCTGATTCTGAGCTTTGTACTGAGCTAAGCAGTTCACATATATTCATTTGTTTAATCAAAACAATAATTCCACAAAATAAAAATATTACTCCCATATATGAATGATACTTAAATTTAGAGAGCTTAAATGATTTGTATAAGGTCACAGAACCCAACCCAAATAGTCTGACTCCTAAAACTAAGCCTTTAACATCCACACTGTTATAACAGAAAGTCCACATGAAATACACTTTTTCATCTCCCAGTGCAGCCATACAATCGCACTACTGCCCAACACAGGCGTTCAAAAACTTTGCCAGGTGATTGCTGAGCTTTATTCCAAGTCATTCCCAGGAAACCATCAATCATTTCTCATTGCTCCTCTTTGAGTCCACATGCACACACCAAAAAAGAGAAATGAATGAACATCCTGGACAAGTCTCTCTCCTTCTGCTCTCTCCTTTTGCAATTCCTTCCTGCAGAACCGTGTCAAGGTCCATCCTCAGTGGCCATCGTGACGGGCACCATGGGGTACAAGCATGGAGAGGCCTTTCTCTAACATAGAGGACACAGTCCAGCGGAGAGACAGCCCCATGATGACAAGGGGGCTGTCATCAAGGGAAGCAAGTGATGAGTGAGGTTCGCCTAAGAGAACCTTGAGTAGGGAAAGGAGTCACTGCGGGTGGGGGAGGAGGAAAGGACACACCACAGAAGGGACACATGCAGCACTGTGCCTTCAATACAAACCCAGGCACTGCAGATAGGACCACTGATTTCAAAGTCCTTTGTGTGTACTATTTATTCCCCTCTAAAACTGCTCCAGGACTTTCCACGCAGAACCAATGGAGTCCCAGGTACCGTGCCTACCATTGTCCATATGCTTGCTACACCAACACATGGAAATATTCTATTTATTTATTATATTAATGCAGTGATTGATCACGGTTGTTGAAGGGGATCACGAGGTTCTGAGGATTTCAGCACACCCTTTACATCCCCTGAGGGTCCCCCTTCTGAAATCAAATGTCTCAGAACCGAGACCTTCAAAAAGACTCACATACCTTCCCCCAATTTCCTATGAAAGACATTATTCAACTGTCCCCAAGTGACGGATGGTCTAATAATCCGCAAAAACGTGTTGCTTACGCGCTGAGGTCAGTCCAGTTTCACTTAAGAGTTTGCACTCACTCAAGTACCATCTGGAGCCCACATCCTCTGTCTCAAGCTTCAAATAAATCCTGATTTACCTCCGAAATGTTGGCCAACAGTCTGCTGGCTAGAAAAACTGCCGGTTTCTCCTCTTTGAGGCACGCCTTTGCAATACATGACACATAGTAGACACTTAATAAATGACTGTCCATTAGGATCTTCTTTAGAATGCTACAGCAGATACCTGTTGGGGATCAAAGGTTGGGCAAGAACAGCTGAATCCTTTTTCAGGGAAAGCAGATTTGGCAATACTACAAATTTTTTTTTTCTTTTGGCTGGAGCATCCTAATCCAAATTAAAGTTGCATGTGCTATAGCAACATTCTGACTCAATATCTCTGTAGGTTTTTTCCCACCATTTTTTCAACTCCCAGGATTTATCAGTCTGGGACACACCGTGATATGATACTGTAAGTGCTTAAAAGAGGAACAGATGGATGCCTGAGGATGAGCTTCAAAACCTGACGGGATCATGTGCCATTGTGTCCTGGAGGACCCTGAGGAATGCTTTGTGTGGGTCCGCCGCATAGCCTGCTGGTGGCATGTTTGTGACTAACACCTTGGAAAGGGCAAACAGGGCTTTGGTGCTCTTGCTTTCTCTCTGGGACAAAACCCAAGGTGCATATACAATTTCTTTAATAATTCCAAGGTGTTATGCAAGCCCAATCCTGGGTCCAACGCACTCTGGAAAACGCCTTAAGCATTTGACCTAAGCCACTGAGTGAAACAATGAAGTGTATCCAGCTGCTCTTTCTTCCACGCCAGCCAATGGTTCTGCAGATGCTCTGAGCATTTGTCTGCTTGCCAGGACTGGAAATGGGCCACTCCTGTACCTTGCGTTGACTTCCCCTAAAAGCAGGAAAGCACCCTCTTTTAAGGGAAGTGGCAACCAGTTTTAATGCTTTTTCAAGCCTGATTCATAATCTTTTAAATCAATTACTGGTAGGAGGTGGGCCTTACATATACTCATATATTTTTTTCCAGAAATAGGGAAGTGAGTAAGTCCTAAATATTGGGCCAGGAAGGAAACCTGGAACATTAGCAGGTTTTTCAACCTGGGGTGGGGGGAACAATTATAAAAGCTTCATTAAATCACATATAATTCCACTATTTAGCAATAACATTTTTGCCATTATCTTTTTTAAAATTTTGCCTTACTCTTAAGTAGTTTAAAAATAAAATTGAATTGGGAAAATGGTGTATAAAGCTTTTTTTGTATGTTTGTTTTTGACACCAGGGATTGAATCCAGGGCTCTTAACCTCTTAACATCTCCAGCCCTTTTTTCCGTTTTTTTTTTTTTTTTTAAGAGAGAGAGGGACAGTGAGTGAGAGAGAGAGAGAAGCAATTTTTATTTAGTTTTTCATGCGACTTTCATTCTTCTGACACTTTGTTGTGCGTGTGGTGCTGGGGTTTGAACTTGCGTATTTGTGCATGCCAGGCAAGTGCTATAACCACCGAAGGCTACAGCCCGTCTTTATATTTTTATTTTGAGACAAAGTCTTGTGAAGTTGCTCAGGGCCTAACTAAGTTGGTAAGGCTGGCTTTGAACTTGTGATACTCCTGCCTCAGCCTTCCAAGTTGCTGGGATTATAGGCATGTGCCACTGCACCCAGCAAGTTTTAAAGAATGTATTTTGTCACTAAACATCTTGTGACAATTTTCTCTCTATACTTAATTTCAAAATATTCTCAAACACTTGAAGGGCTGGGTTGTAGCTCAGCGTTGTAGCATGCATGACCCCAAGTACTGAAACAAACAAAAACAACAAAAAAACTTAATATTTAAGAGTCATCTAATAATCCAAAGAAACCCATAACATACATCATGGCAGCTAATAAGGAAGAGTCTAGTTAGAAAGACATATGTTTGGATCCTGGTTCTCCAATGAAACAAGTGGCCCAACATGAGCCCTTATGCACATTAGCTGTTATTATTATTAGGTACTAGTGAGTGAACCCAGGGGTGCTTAACCACTGAGCCGTACCCCCAGCCCTTTTTAAATTTTTTTTTTGAGACAGGGTCTCGCTAAGTTGCTTGTGGCCTAAGTTGCTCAGGTTTACTTTGAACTTGTGATCCTCCTGCCTCAGCCTCGCCGGCCCCTGGGATCATAGGTGTACGCTACCATAGCTGGCTTATGTTAATAATTTGATAAGGTTTGCTGAGCACCTGCCACATAGCAGGTAATTTGCTCTGGGCTTGATGTCTTAATTTCATTCAATCTTACAATCTATTGCAACTGGTACTGTTAGTATTCCTGTTTTGCAGGTGAGGATGCAGAAGCTCAGGAGTCTTTAATAGTTTAACTAGAGTTCACAAAGTAAGTAGATGAACTTGATCTTGCCTGTCCACACTTCTCCTCCATTCACTGGAAATCTGGTCCCACAGGTCAGTTCCGCCCAAAGCTTTGGTGCTGCCTAAAAACACTTACCCTCCTCCTCATCCTTCCCACTTCCCTCTAAATGCCATTGGTTTCAGGCCACCTTTCAAGTACTCCTGGTTGGCACTTAAGGCAACCTTCGTCTAAATCACGTGTCAAAATAGGGATTAATTCATTTTGTAACTCTAAGTTAAATACCTACCTCCCCTTGCTAGAGTGAGTTTCTCACACCCCATGGTGTGAATGAGTGACTCATTAGTGTCACATCATTTTCAGTTCTTTAACTATCGGTAAAGTCAGTTCCCATCAGCTCATTTCAAATCCTCCAGCTTTCAGCATGACAAAGAAGAAGAGTAAGCAATGAGTGAAGCTGCTCAGTTAAATTACAGGACTTTGGATGAGTAACCTCAGGAAGAAAGGGGCTTTGAAAGCCTCTTCCCTTCTCTGTTCCTTTGGGAACAGAAGCTGGAATATGAACAGGTTTTTTTTTCCCCCAAAAGAATACACAGATGGTTACAGAGGCAAGGATATTGCATTCAAATTTCTTCTTTGACAGCTGAACCTTCAAGTTCAGGAACTGTCACCGAAGAAAAACTGTATGGGGGGAGAGTGGGATAAGTGATCTCTGAAGTACTTTCCTGAGGTTCACTGCTTGCACACACCCCCTTATAAAAAGAGAGCAACTTGCCTCCATCCCCCGGGCCAGAAAAAGGAAATGCTGCCACCGACACTGTCTTGAAATCCCACATGCACAGGGACACGCTGGAGAAGCAGAGGTCCTCCAGGGGCAGATCTATTTATCTAGCTCTAGCGAAGTTTATTTTGCATGTTTAGATGTAGAATCCTGGCTTAGATTGCACCAGAAGCGGATCCTGAGATAAGGACTTAAGTGCATGCAGTATTTGGGAGGTGAATTTATAGAAAGCATTAGAAGCGGAGACAGGAAGTGAGACTGGAAATGGAAGGCGACCAACCCAGTGTGCGTTGATGAGATTCACCTTTGTGGAAAGTGGCACTCCATCTTGCTGAGGACAGTTGAGAAGAACATGCCCCACCGAGCATGTCCCATCTAAACAGCAAGGAAGCGAGGTTTTCATCCCCAGGTCCCCCTCCACCTTTTTATTTTTCATTGAGCATGCCCACTAATACCTGGTGGAAGTAGTATTTGAGGAATGGAAATTGGAAAACAGAATGCCCAAGACATCTAAGCAGTTTCATGAATTCTAAGAAACTGCACTTTGGTCAGCTTTTTTGCTACTGTGACCAAAATACCTGACAATAACAACTAAAGGAGGGAAAGTTTGTTTTGGTTCATAGTTGCAGATATTCAGTACACGGATGACCAACTCCATTGCTCTGGGCCCAAGATGAAGCCTAACATCCTGGAGGAAGGCATGGCATGGCAGAGGAGAGCAGCTCGGGACATGGCACCAGGAAGCAGAGAGAGCTCTGCTCACCAGGAACAAAATATAAACTCTAAAATGACCCACCCAAGTGACCTACCTCCTCAAGCCACTCCCCACCTGCCTACAGTTACTACCCAGTTAATCCAAAGCATGGATTAAGGCTCTCAGAACCCAACCATTTCACCTCTAAACTTTCTTTCATTGTTTCACACATGAGCTTTTGAGGAAAACCTCTTTAAAAAACCATAACACAATGATCTAGCTGGACACACCAACCAACATTACGCTATAGCTGGTAAAACTCCAAAAGAAACTTTCGCAAGTGCCACCAAATACCAAACATATAAATCTCAAGACTTAGCAGAAACAGTCTTGGAAATTTATAATGCTATGTCAAAGAGACTTTGAAGGTTCCAAACTTAGATTCAGGTTCTAATTTGGTCTGCTGTGTAAGAGTCATTTATCCCACAGCCAGGGAACAGAGAGGGTGGCTTTTTTTTTTTAAAGAGAGAATGACAGTGAGAGAGAGAGAGAGAGAGAAACAATTATTTTTTATTGAGTTTTTCACGTGGCTTTCACTGCTCTGACACTTAGTTGTGTACGTGGGTGCTGGGGTTTGAACCCGTGTACTTGCGCATGACTATAAATGCTGAGCCACCACTTCAGCCGCAAGGGTGGCATCTTAACAGCCCTGGGGATGGTGAGGACAGGTTGTCATAGGGATGGAGATGGACATAGACAGAGCTACGGGGACCATGTTCTTTAGGAACTTGCATTCTTGTGAGGTTAGACAATATAATACCAACAACCCAGTAGAGAAAGTGGCTGTAGATTGTAGATGCTGGAAAAGGTTATGAAATCCTTAAACACATAAGACAGCAACAGGGGAGAATGACTTTAGGTTGCCTCCAGAGGAAGTGAAATGAGCGGATACCTCTTTGATGCAGTCTGATGGACTGAAGGGCATCTCAGGAGGAGGAAACAGCAAACGCAAAGGCCCATGATGAGAACAAGACTGGAGCATCTAAGGAATCAAGGGGACCTCCACCGAGGGGTGGAGTGAGGTTGGAAAAGGCTGGCAAGGAAGGCTGCATTTGGAACTCAATGGGTGGAAATTTGGTGTATTTTCTCCTCTGTTTCCTCGTTTCTAAGGAAATAGCCTCACGCAGCAGCAAAGAACACTTGGTAAGCAACCTGCTCCAGGTGCCTGGATTTCTGAGCAACCTGCAGAAGGAAATTCACTGGAGGGTCTCAACGCAGCAGCACCAGTGGTCCCATCCTGATTCTTCTACAGAAACCTTAAGTGGTCTCACAAACTGAAACCAGTTGCTCAAAGCTGTGGTCAACCTGCTCTTTAAAGGTCCTCCTGACCCCCTTCCCAAAGAAATGGGAACAGTTTGGTAGAGTTACTTCTCATTGGACATAAGAAGGCTGTGTTTATAACGTGACCCTGCAAATGGGTGGCTTCAACCCAGCCAAAGAACACATACGCCAGGTGGTCCCCTTCTGGACGGCCAGCCAGTGAGTGCAGGGAGGCAGAGTGCCCAGCGGTGTGGCCACAGGCATCACAGGCGGCCCATAAGGACAACAGTGGAGGATCTGTTAACCGTCTATGGAAAGGAAGGCTAACTATTGTCTGGCAAGGTCAGGGGTAGGAGAAGAAAGGGAAGAAGAGGCACAGCTCTTGCCCTTTGGGGAGACAGATCTGTCATCCATGGAGGTATCATCCAGGAGCCTGGACAAACAGCAAGTCTCAGTCTCATATAGACACTGGGCACCTGCTACGAGCTGCGGACTGTAGTCCTTTAGGCACATGTGAAGCACAGGTCCTGTCCTGAAGATGCTATGTCCGTGGATTAATACCAGGCAGGGTGAAGTCAGGGTCAGATGAGACCTTCCAATGGGGACCTTCGGGAGAAGAAAGGGGCAGGTGCATTGGCTTCTCTGCAGGGAAGGCAGTTCCCTGGGCTGACCAGACGCACGCAGGACCACATGTCCCTCTCATCACACTTGTGAGTCTGGCTTTCTTGGGTTGTGAGGAAGAGGCAGCACCATGCTGGATGGTAGGGGCTCATGAAGAGATGAGGGGCAAGCAGCATAGATGAATGGCTCAGGTAAAAGGGTCCCTGTCCCCCAAGGACACAGGAACAGCCCTGGGGGCTGAGAACTTTGATATCTTCTCTGAAGAAGCTTCTTTGCCCTGTCCTTACAACCTTCATCTGTGGCTTCTATTGTTCCATCAGTTTCTGGATCCTTCTTTTGGTACCTTATTTCACCATGCCCTTAGACAGAAGCTCTACATGTATATGGTGATCACATTCACTTACAGTTGTCTTTGACAGGTCACATCTTCTTTCTGTGCCTGCTTCCTCACCTGTAAAAGATGGATACTGCTGAGTAATAATGATAATAAATAAAAGATGGATGTCAATAGTCTCTACCTGTGATAGATTTCACAAGCATTAAATGGGTTAATGCATGCAGACAGAACAATGCTATTTTTATGGCTTGGCAAGTGTAATTATCTATGGTACCACTAACTGTGGCCAGGGCAGCAGACTCACCGAGACAAACTTTGGCTGTTGATGCTGTAGGTAAACTGGCACCTGTCCACCTGGAAGGAAGCTGTGGGCATTAATGCGGAGGATCACCTGGGTGCCAAACTCCCTTTCCACACCATGGTATCTTTCAAAACAAACCTTTTAAACTTTCTCATGAAATGATAGAGGTTCATTAACAATCATTTGGAAAATAATAGTCTAGTAAAGGCAGATTAAAATCAGAGTGGAGAACATACGATTTTATCTGCAACTCTCCCTTTGGGGAATCAGCTCTCCAGACCACGCTATAATCCTCCTCCACTCACATGCTCATCTCAGAGCTGATCCCGAGGTAGGCAAAGAACAGGGGACCTGGCAGCCCTGGCCAGCATCTCTCCTCTGGGACTTCTGCTGGATCTGCTCAAAGATGCTCTTATCAGGGCTGGGGCAGTGGCTCGGTGGTTACAGCCCTTGCCCAGCATGCACGAATATGTGAGTTTGAACCCCAGCACCATGTACACAAGGAAGTCTTGGAGCAACGAAAGCCACATGAAAAACTAAATAAAAATTGTTTTTCTCTTTTTTTCTGTCTCTCTCACTGTCCCTCTCTTTTTTTTTTTAACAACAACAACAACAACAAAAAGATGCTCTTGTCTTCTAGGATTTGTGAGACACACAATTAACAGGTTTGCAGATTCTCAAAAATAAAGAAGAAAGCAGATTCCAGCTTTCTGGATGGAGACAAGGGTGGGAAATGAGATGCCCTATGACCCTTTAAAGACCTTGTTCTTGTCATGCCTGGAGTTACCAACTTCTACAGATGATCCAAGGGGTTCCTCTTTACTTAATCTTGTTTCAGTTTAGATTCTGTAGCTTGCAAGTGAGACAATTTTGACCAACTGTGCAGAAATAACCACCATGTCCATTTGTGTATTTATCCTTACAAATTTCTTTTCCTCCCATTCTCTCTGCAAGTTTTTTTTTTAATAAAATGGGTCTTCATCTTCAAATTTTGATACCTTTTTCCCTGATCCTGTTACAAAACTTCCTCCCCGTGGTTAGCATCTAAGTCCTTACCACTGCATGGAGAACCTCTGCTCCTCCCTGCCCCGCCCCTGCTGGCCCTCTGCCCCACAGGAAGGGGCTTGGAGAGTCCGGAACTCTCCCATGACATCCACGCATTATCAGATCCTTCCATGCTCTGTTCTACACCACTGGGCTGGAGACTCATCTGCTTTGATGGGGACTTTGGCCATAGGTCAGCTTGGACTCCTGCCTGGTCTTTCAAAGCCCTTTCCGTTTAAAGTCTCCAAACCCAGCATTTTCCATAAACATCTTACTCCTCTTTTTTTTTTTAAGTGGAAAGAAATTCAAGGATGGGCATATTGTGTATTCATGGTGAGTAAGAGACATGCAATGTGAGGAATAATTTCAGAAACGAAAAAAGAGATGTACAGAATGTCGGACTGGACCACTGGAGTGTAATCGAAAGTTCCAACTGCTTGAATAGCGTGGGAAGAACAATACCTGTGATTCCCAAGGAATATGTGATTGGCATGATGCGACCACACAGGCTATAGGAGACTCTCTGGTGATGTCAGCGTTTGCTTGCTTATTCTGCTTACAGCTCCAAAATAACAGCAATGTTTGTTTTGCTAATCTCTCCCCTGGATTTTTTAATTCTTCATTTCTATTATCTTAAAAATAAACTGGGAAGAAAGTCACTTTACCTTCCTGGATGCTATAACTTGCCCTTCTGCCTAGAGATAACAGTAAGGCCTACTCTAACCCCCTCAGAAGCCATAATGAAGAGCAAAGGATATCATATGCTTTAAAACATTTAGATGTTTATTTATATATAATAAACTAGATTGTCATTATGTTACTGGATGGCATCTTCCAGAATAAACAGAAGGTTCAGACATCCCATAGATAGTGTTACTGTTCTAAGTCCTTGCCACTTCCCCACTCCATAGCACGACAGAGCCCAGCTTCTCAGAAGAGGGGAAAGAGATGCAGAGCTGTAGCCAGACACAGGAATTCAGACCCAGCTCTGGGAAATGACATGTGAGAGTTAGCAGCCTCTTGTCTTGCTCACGTCCTCTGTGCTCACATCCTTGCCCTATTGGGGATGAAGCAACACCTTCCTGGTTGGCCTAAACCTTTTTGTTAGACAATGAGTAAAAATACCTTGGTTACAATAAGCAATAACGCCCATAGCTGACAATGAATCAGACAGAAGCATATAATAACAATGATGGTAACATCGAGAGCTGTCTTTTCGGGAGTCCTTTCACTGTCTTGAGTGCTACTCCAAAGCGATCGCACATTTTAACTCAGTGATGATCGTAGCAGTCATAGGAGGAAGTGATACCTGAGGGATGAAGAGACTGGACTGGAGGAGTGGACCATCTTGTCCTCAGCTAGTAAGGAGCCCAGCTGGGGCTTAGCACAGGCTGTCCGGCTCCATAGCACTGTCTCTGTAACTGCTAGCCCTTGCCGTGTGAGTACCACTCTTCTAAACAGTTTAGATTTACCAACAGTTTTAGCAACTCTAGAGTCCCCGTTTAGTTAAAAAGGAAAGAAAAGGGGGGGGGGTGCCCAGTTGTATTACTCCATTTTGCTACAGCAAAATGCTTGAGGTTAGGTAATTTATAGAATGGAATTTTATTCGGCTCGGAGATCTTGAGGCTGGGATGTCCACAAGCTGGGCGTGAGCATCCTGGCTCAGCATCAGGTGGGACCTCCTTGCAGCATCAGAACATGGCAGAGGACATCACGTGGTGAGACTGAGCAAGCGTGCAAGCTTCGGTCTCTCTCTTTTATAAAGCCACTAATGCCAGGGGGGGGGGGCACCCTCACCCCCATGACTTCATCAAATCCCAATTACCTCCCAAAAACCCATCTCCAAATATCATTGATATATAAATTTGGGGGTTATGTATCTAATACATGAACTTTTGAGGGACACCTTCAAACTATAACAACAATTTAGATTTTCAGATAAATGACAGATAATTTTTATTATAAGTGTGTTCTGTTAATGGCTTATCTGAATTTGAAATTAAAATTAGCTGGGCATACTATATTTTACCTGGCAAGCCGATCTTTGAATGCTAAGATGAGAACTAATCTAGCTCTTGTTGCTAAAGGGAACTTAGAAAATGCCACTATTGTTACATTCAGGACATCTTGACATTTGTTTTCAATTATTTCTTTAGTCCAACTAAATTCAGAAGCTATATGCAGGAAAAGGATAATTATGATATTAATAATACTTTGGAACAGTCTGCTCTGTAACTCTTTCACAGAGATTGGATTATCTAAATAGGCTCTCATAACAATTCACTAAGACAAATACGCTCATTTAATTAATGAGAAACCTGAGCCTCAGGGCCATTAAATAATTTGCCAAAGGCACACACCTAAAGCAATCCAGTGGAGCATTGTATTTAGTCTCTAGTGAGTATGTCCTCCAAGCTATTGTGAATTGGGTTTAAAAAGAAAATATTAGTCACCATAAGAGTTTGGAGCCAGATTCCAACTTCTATTAGACATATCCTAAACCTTAAGGGACAGTCACCCACAAAAGTAAAACCAATCAGTATCAGAAGAAAAAGCAGAGAGAGAAGACATCTTCAAAATCATTGTTCAATTTAGCAATAGGATGCACACATACTGGCTTTATTCCTCAGCTCCAGTGAGATTTCTACTATGTTTATACAGTTTCAAGTTATCAAGTTTTATTATTATTCAAGATACCTTGATAACAACTGCAATATTCCTAAAAATAACCAAAAATTAAAATTCCCATTATGTATATGGGAAAACGGAAGTTGTGAAAATTAACTCAACTGAGCAAGGTTCTGCTTCCAACTACAAAGTGACAGAGCTGATCTTGCATCCAAGTCTCTAGACCTTACCCTGTCTGGGTGCAGAGCTACCTGATCTATCCTTAGGACAGACACATGACACACACGCTACCATGCTCCGCTCCTGAGGTGTTGCAGACATTACTAGTTGATCATAGAGCTCTTCTATGAGTCTGGGGATGACTATAGGATTATAGGATCCTGCATACACATTGCTTTGGGTAGCCAGTACTGGTCAACTGCAGCTGGCATTCAAGGTCATATCTATTATCTCCTCAGGTAGCCCCCTCTTCCTGCTGCACATCTTAATCTGTTTTCTTCCTTCCTTTACACTTTATTATTGTCATTGTTCTTATTATTGTTTGAACCCAGGGGCACTTTACTACTGAGCTACATCTGCAGTTCTTTTTCTTTTTTCTTTTGAGACAGGGTCTTGCTAAGTTGCTGAGGCACATCTTCACTTATTGGCCACAGTGACAATACCACATAGTCTACCACGCATGCTCTGTGATGAGTGCTACTTTATAAGAATTGCTTGGTAACTCCCCAAAATGGAATTCATCTGAGATGTACTGGTCCAACAGTTCAGCTGCCACTTATAAAGAGATGTCTGGTAAACAGCCCAGAGCTCTCTGCCACCCAAAAAGTTGCAAAACCACTACTTCCAAAGTCTTGACGTTGCTGGGATGGTCTGCTGCTTCCCACAGGAAGAGAACTGCACACTACTCCATACCAAGAGCCCAGCCTAGGACCTGCCTGCTATCTGAGCGGCTGGTCGCATTCTCAGACAGCAGACTCTCCCGGGTGTAATGACTGAGATCACCACACGGTACAGGTTTGTGAGGGTCATTACCCAGACTTCCCAGTGTGTGAGCCAAGCCCAGTGGATTCACCTCTCTATGCCCCCAGTTCCCCTGCTATCCCTCCCCTCCTCTAACACACACAGAAACATGCTTTCCTTCTGTTTCTCAAGAGACATTCAGAGCTGTAATGACACACCCAAGACACTGCCAGGAAAGTTCAGAAGCAGACCATGAACCTGGTTAGGAATGAGCACATTCATAATTTGAGCCAGAGTAGGAAAAACAAAAAAGGAAACGTTACTCTTTAAATATATCTGTTTCCGGGCTGGAGCAGTGGGCTCATTGGTTGGAGGACTTGCCTTGCATGCCCAGGGACCTGGGTTCAAACCCCAGCACCACGTACACAACTAAGTGTCGGAGAAACGAGGGCTAGATGTAAAAAATAAATAAAATAGATTCTCTTTCTCTCATTCACTTTCTCCTTCTCTTAAAAAAAAAAGAAAAAAAGGTAATCATATGTATTTCTAAGAGAAGCAGACTTGTAGACATCATGAATGAGACCACCAAATGGTACAGAGTCCCCAAGCTCCCCTCAGAATCAGGGTCAACATACTCCTTGAGAGAAGGGAAGTATTGTGCTCAGTCCACAGACAAAGCAAAACTGAAATAAGTGTGGGGAGGTGGCAAAGGGCATAGGAACTTGGAGAGGCACACAGGAGAGGAGAGGGAACGAGTCCAGAGTCCAGAGCAAGTAGATAGGAATCTGTGCCATGCGCCCATCTGAGCAGCGAGGGTTGGATTTCTAGACGCTGATATGGTGGTAGTGAGGAGTTTAGACTAATGTCCAACTGTCAGAGACAGAACCCCAGCTCAACACCAGGCAAACCAGTTACAGTCTCCAAAACTACCGCATCATCTATAAAATGGGGACATTAACATTAACTCTCCCAGACTAATGTTTTAAGAAATATGCAGGATACTCTGTCTGGTACCTACATAACTCCATAAATATAAGCTATTGCTATTATCTAAGCATGTTCATAGTATACTGCTGAGACTTTTTTGAGAGAGACCGACAGAGAGAGGGAATTTTATTTTTTTCATCTGGTTTTTGCCTTTTTTCCACTTAGTTGTGTATGTGATGCTGGGGATTGAACCCTGGTCCTTGTGCATGGCAGGCAAGTGCTCTACAGGGGAGCCACCTCTACAGTCCCATATTGCTGAGATTTTTTTTAATGCTATTAAATGCTATTTTTTAAATCAATTTTTATTGAGTTTTTCACATGGCCTTTGTTGCTCCGACACTTAGTTGTGTACGTGGGTGCTGGGGTTTGAACCCGTGTACTCTCGAATGCCGGGCAAGCACCATAACCACCAAGCCTCTGCTCCAGCCCCTTAAACGATCTTATTTAGAGAAATACACACACACACACACACACACACACACACATAAACCAAAGCAATAAATAAGTCTTGAAGGATGCTGACCCAAAATTATTAACCATAGGAAACAGAAATGACTTTTATTATCTGCCCTATATATTTGTATGTCCATTGGTAGTCATCTTTACAATGAGTATTATTTTTATAAAAAATAAGCATAAAACTGTAAAAGGACCAAATCAAACAACTTGCGACCCTGAAGCATGGGGCAAAATGTGGGGTCTAAAAACAGACTAGAGAGGCCAAGGCGAAGGAGCTGACACCTGCCAAGAGAGTCTAAATGACAAAAGGGAGAGGGATGGAGGGAAAGGACAAAGGGAGCCTGGTGGGTAAAAAGAAGGCAAACGAAAATAACAGAAGGACAGAGTGCTGGGCGACACAAAACGGGACACAGCATGCAGGGTGGGGTGGCAGCACTGTAGCTCACAGGTTCACGCCAAGAGCAGATGTGACCCGCCTTCCACCACTCTCAGTGGGGTAAGGTGCTTCGGTGGTGCCTTCCACAAAAGTAAAATTTAGTCCTTTGTTCTGGGCTGTGTCTTGCCTGCACAACAGGTGGCTGAAGTTTGGATAAATAAAAGTTTCTCCTGAAGGGAGATTTTAGAGCTCATTTTGTAAGTGAAGAGGAATTCATAAGGCCACCTTCGACTGAAGTATTCTCAGCGTTAGGAAAAAGTTGCCAAACATATGAAAGCGGATGTGCCGGCGGGATGGAGGTTTTGAACCTATCACTGGGTCCAAGAGCTGATTTTAATTGAATAAAGAGGGGAGAAATTCATTACACTAGTCCACTAGCAATGAGTATTCACGGTATGATTTTTCAACCAACATTTGATGTGCAAAAATAACTTTCTTGCCTTCCCATCTCTCCAGGAGGCTTTTGACAAGCATGAAGCAACTGAAACACCGTAGTTATAAGCTGAATTTCAAACTTCTGGGTGAAACCACGGGTTCAGAGTTCTGAACTAACTCTGGGGCTGGGGACTCAGGCTCCTGGCGGGTTGTTCACAAGGCTAGAAGATTCTGAGGCTGGCAAAGGCCTCAGAATCTATCCAGATGGGCTTTTCCACAGGGCTGCTATGTGTCCTCCAGCATGGTGGCTAGATTTGGGTAAAGCACATTATCTAAAAGACTAGGGTAGGAACTGCCATGCCTTTTATGACCTAACCCTGGAGTCACGCGGTGACTGTGGAAGTCAGCCTGGATTCAAGGTCGGAGGGTGTGACCCAGCGGAGGTGAGGATTGTTGGGGGCCATCTCAGAAGGCTGGCTTCCACGGCTACCAACATCCACCAACAGTGGCTGACACTTGTGGCAGAGGTCATCAAAGCCTAGGGGCAGGGTTGGAAGTTTTGAGGCAAAGGGTGGACAATCTGACCTCTAAAGTGTGTCTGGGATATAAGTGGAATCTATTTTCCAGTTACTTCTAAGCTTGGCCCCTTCCCACCAGAACTGATGGAACATCAGTGAACTGACTAATTCCTTCAACCAAGTACCCACAGGGAACCTACTAAGTGAAAGGCACTGATCTTCCTCACCTGACAGCGACTGTCCAAATAAAGATCAGAGATTCTTGACTGATTGGTGAATTAAATGTCTCACAAGAACAACCAGAATATGCTTCGAAGATTAAAATTAGCCAGGCAGGGGCATGATTTAAAACTGAGAAATGTTGAGTCAGACAGTCAGAGAAATGGGAGTGGGGATGGAGTTGTAGGTGCAGGGAACAGTATGTACAAAGGTCATGAGGTAGGAATATGACAGGGAGCTCCAAATTCTGAACTCCCTGCCCAATGTTTTGGGAGTTACAGATAACTGTGATCCCCTTGGCTTATAGTGATTGATTATGGGGGTGTGTGGGGGTTTCTTAGTGATCTAATACCAAATTATTTCTTTTTTTGGCTCAGGCTAAAGACAAATTATTTGTTTTCCAGATACCCAAAGCACCAAGGCAAAATTGTGGAGTACATTTCATAAGAGAACTTCCCTTGCATCAGAAAAAAAAATTATCAGAACTAGAACAGAAAAACTGAACTGGGGATTTTATTGCTGAAAGCTCTGGTTATTTTTAATGCCTAAAATGAAACAGAACTGTCCAAGGACTATTTTGATGTGGGTATTCTAATCTCATGACTACTGGCATAAAAAAAAATCCTTTTACACCAACCAGCAAATAATCATAAGGGGGTACACTCAGCTATCTGGGCGGTCAACTTTGTTCCTTTTCTGTGCTCTGAAGTAACCTCAGATACAAGAATCATAAGCCGAACACAGACAAACCCATGTAATGGTCCCTTTAAGATAAGCCTGGCAGTGTTTGGCTAGAAGTTACTGACTGTTCCAGGAATGACATTCTGTGTTCTGCAGTAAGACGAAGAGCTTTTTCTGTGTGTTGTCTTCCCTCCCATTTGATTATAGCAATGAGTCACCACTACCTGCAAAGCTAGACATGTAGATGCACTTCTTATGCCAGAACGGCGAGTCACCAGTTGGCCAGGATTGAAAATAGGAAGGTAAAAATGCTTAATTTACAGATTTAATTAAACGCGAAAACTTCCACAGAGGAAAATAGGTCCCTAACCATCCTTCTGCACTTTAAAAAATGTTTCTACTGAGCTTCTTTCCAAAGAGGCTACACATATTGGTGCATTAACTTTTCTGGAACTAATAAACAAATTAAAACCTCAGAATTAAAAGAAAAACATACAAAATCAGCAGTTTCTGTACTCTTAACAATGAACTATCAGAAAAAAGTTAAAAAACAATCCCATTTAATAATATCAAAAAGGATAAACTAGGGGCTGGAGCGGTGGCTCAGTGGTTGTGGCACTTGCCTGGCATGCACAAGCACCCAGGTTTGAAACCCAGCACCACGTACACAACTAAGTGTTGGGGAAGCAAAGGACAGACCTAACCACTGAGCCACCTCTCCAGCCCTAAAGCACTAATTTTTAATGATTAATTTTTAATGATTTAAAGTATCACTTTGTACATAAACCAGAGAACCTGTGTCAGGAACGCAGATACAAACAGAACATGCAAGTTTTGTCTGATTGTAGCACATCTTTGAATGAAACTTATTAAAACTTATTTATGCAAAAGCTGTCTCTTGTGCCCACCTGTCCTTGGCTTCTATGAGGGAGGTGAGGTATTGGAAACCCAAGTTCAAAGGCTTCCTAAGAACCTGATGATTAGGCAGAAAGAACACGAGCCCCAAGTTCCCGCCTACGACAATCCTTCTCCCCAAATGAGATCTTCGCAGCTAGGAAATCTGACTCTTATTTTCATAATGCTTCAGGCATGCATTGCAAAGAGCAGTTCTTACTGCCCCTGTAGTTAGACAAGATCCCACCATCCGAGTTGCACAGTTAGAGTTTCCCCTCTTTGTCTTGGCGAAACTGAGTAGCCAGGAAGAATTGAATAAGAGGGTAAACTCATACTTTGTCTTTCCTGAAATAAAGGTTAACAGTAAACAGGAACCTGAGTGCACACTTTAAAAAAATCTTTCTCTATGAAACTAATACGTAGTTTTACATTTATTTCCACGTATCCACTGCATCCAGGGCAGGAATGGATTGTCTTATAAATGACTCTAACATCTCTTCAGTGGCTGCGTTTTCAATTCTAATTATGTTTCCAGTCCTGAAGCCCAATTTTCTCAATTTTAACGAAATGTGCCAAACGTGACTCCCGTGACTAAGTGACAAAGGGATACGCACTTGCATACAGGAGTTGGTGATAAATGAGCTGACAGCTTTATAGCATGAGTTTGAAACAGAGGATCTGAACCCCAAACAAAGAGGAAATATATATATATTTTTTGTGGAGGAACTGGCCAGACTATTTTCTGAGAAAAAAGGAGTCATTTTGATTGTGAGTGGGAGACTTTTCAGTTTCTCCAAAGAGATACTACCTAGATGAGACTGTTTTTCTGGTAGACCAGAACTGTTTTTAATCTATGTTCTGCACTATTAGTACTCAATAAATTGTTAGCAGCCACGTTCCAATTGTGATAAGAAATTAGGTGCGCTCTCTGTTCCAGGATCTGCGTTCAGTGGCTGCTGTCTTGACCAGAGGAGTCATCCAGGACAAAGGCAGGCACTTTGGCAAGGACTTCTATGCTCAAGTCTGCGTATTATTTATTTATTTATTTTAAAGAGAGAGGGACAATGAGAGAGAGAGTGAGAGAGAGAATCAATTTTATTTAGTTTTTCATTTGGCTTTCACTGCTGATGCTTGAGTGTGTGGTGCTGGGGTTTGAACTCGTGTACTCCTGCATGCCAGGCAAGTGTCGTAACTGCTGAGCCACCGCTCCAGCCCCTGCTTATTTACTTCTATATACCAGCCACCCATCCACACACACACATAAATTCTATTCTGTTTCCGTTTTCTTGTTGAATTTCCCTAGTATCTTGGAGCCTCAGTACCAGTTTCCATCTTTAACTGAAGTTTTTCTAAGTTTTTAAATTTGTTCCCATGAAGAAGACAGTGGCACCCAGGAAAGCACTGTTAATTTTTGCTGCTCGGCATTCTTCCTTTCATTATTAAAGGATCTCCTGTGATTTGGGAAATACTCTTTCCCTCCTTCAATTCTCTGGTTTTGATGGGGGTTTGATCCACCCATCCATTTACATGGATGAGCATGTGAACCACCTGGGCCAATCCTCATGCCACACCAGTGAGTCACCTAAGAGGTCCACGTCTGATCAACATGGGCCAATGAGGGGCCTGTTTGGGGTTGATGTGGTGATGCAGCTGGGAAGGAGTGTGCCAGGAAGTTGCCATTGAACCACCTCTGGCTAGGGGAGAGAGGTGGGATCAGGAAATAGACCAATACTCACAAAGACTATCTGAGTTCCATCTCTGGCATTGCTCATTCAGCAATTCCCTCAAATGAATGAGCTACCCCAGCAGTCTTCCAACTTCATTTATTATTTTACTTAAAGTAAAACAATACTTTAATTCAGGTTCAACTGCATTAAGATGCACTTTGCACTCTAAATTGGATGGCTCTCTGAATTTTATTATTATTATTACTATTAGACTACTAGAGATGGTACTTGGGGGTCTACTGACCTTTCAGATTTTGCTAGTAAAGTGATTAAGAGTATAGTTCAGGGGCTGGAGCAGTGGCTCAGTGGTTACCACGCTTGCCTGGCATGGGCAAGTACGCAGGTTCGATCCCCAGCACCACGTACACAACGAAGTGTCCGAGTAATGAAAGTCACATTGAAAAGTAAAAATTGCTTTTCTCTTTCTCTCTCTAACTGTCCCCTCTTTTTAAAAAAGGAAAAAAAGAAAATAAAAAAAAGAAAAAGAAAGAAAGGAAGGAAGGAAGAGAGAGAGTATAGTTCAGTGCTGTCCAACAGAAAAACAACTGGAGTTACATATGTAATTTTAAGTCTTTTGCAGTCACATTTTAAAAGTAAAAAGAAGCCATTGAAATTAATTTTTTTATTCTCTTATTTGACCAAATTTATTAAGTATCATCATTTACATTGTAGTCAACGTAAGAAATCATTAATGGGACATTTGAGCATCCTCCTTCCCCCTCTTCTTCTACTTCAGGATGAACATCCCTAATTCAAAAATCCAAAATCTCAAATGTTGCAAATCCAAAACTTTTAGAGTATCATGTTGGATTTCAGATTTTTTTAGATCAGGGATGCTCCACCAAGGAATCTGTACAAATATTCTAAAATTCAAAAAACTCTGAAATTTGAAGCACTTCTGGACCCAAGTATTTTGGGTAAGTGATGTTCAGCCTGTACTGAGTCTTCAAAATCCAGTACCCAGGTTGTACTTAGAGTACATCTGAATTGGGACTAGCTACAATTTATGTGCTCAATAGCCATATTGAGTGGCTAGTGGCTACCATACTGGACAGTGCGGTCATAGTCTGTAATTTCAATCCTGGTTCCACCACCAACTAGTTCTATGACCTTGGGTAACCTGACTGGTTGATTTGGGCCTCAGTTTACTCATCTGTAAAATGGGGATGGCCATGACTGCGTCATCACAGGGTGGATGAGGATGTGAATTTGAGCCCACACTGACCTGCATTCTACAGGAAAGCAATGAACAACTGGCCGCTGTGAATGCAGACAGAACGCGACGCAACAGCTTCCCGAGACAGCAAGTAACAAGTGTGCAGGGAGTAGGGAGAAGGGTGAGTGTGGTAGGTGAGGAGGTGATCAGGTAATTACCTACCAGCTCAGCAGTGAAACGGAGCCAGCCACCTCACCATCCAGGGTAGGAGACTGTGCTCCAGGTACCTTTCTTCTCTGAGGAAAAAAACCACAGAAATAAGAGAGACTCCAGGATGGTAACCCAGCACTGAGTTGTTTTCTAAGTTCCAGCGCAAGGAAGCATTGGCAACAGCTGTTTAGTGTCCTGCATACTTTTCCCAGGCAGTCCCTGCATGTGTCACATGCCCCTCAAGAGAAAAGCAAAGGGAGAAGAGAAACTTTGTTGACAGAAGGAGATATGGACCCTTGGTGGCATGGAAAAAATAAATTGGAGCAAGATGGTGTTAGGCAACTCCAGTATGGAATAGGCTAGCGCACGTGCCATGGGTAACCCCAGCTGATCCTCCCCACGAGCGTGGGGGTTCGGGACAGTCCTGAGCTTGTGAGGTCCTGCAGAGACATACTCTCTGGGCGGTGCGCATCTTGCTATTGCTACTGCCAAGTGCCAAATTTGTCCTGGCACAGGGCTGGGCTCGCTGCTGGCTGTCTTGTTTTGATTCCCTTTGCCTGTTTCTCTTTGAAAGCAAATTGCCTCCCCAGGCCATTTATGACATGTCTCCGGCAGCTGGGCTGGCAGTCTCAAGAGTGGTGACGGGTTTGCCATACAGGTAAGAAAGCCCAAGAAGGAGGTGAGCTGCCTTATCACAACAGCGAAGAGTTCAGGAAAGCGTTTGTGCCAAGTCCTTGCTGGGCTCCTTATAGATGCCGGCTCCTTTCGTTCTTCTCAAAACAACTGCACGAGAAAGATATCACGACCCACACACCAAGGCTCAGAAAGGTTAACTCATTACTTCAAATCCACGCTGCAAGGAAGCGGTGGCTCCATATCCTTTGCTAAGTCCCCTGCTCTGAGCTGTAGGGGCACTGTGAAGGCTGGAGACAGTGTCATGTGACAATCCATGAAGTCATTACAGGGAACAAACTTCGCTCTGTGTCTATGGAAACTGACTTCACACTCCTGGGTCACTGGGTATAGATTTTCCACGCTGTTCCCAAGTCATCTCCAAAGACGACAGATGATGCGTAGAAAAGATGTATTTCAAGGGCATAGGAAGTGCATCACTGGAAACAGAATCCAGGGAAAGGGAATAAAGGATTTGGATCGGCGCTGCACAGCCAGATGCTAAATTCATTAACAGACGCCTTTAGGAGAGTTTTTAGAATGGCAGGATCATAATACTGAGACAAGAATTTGAAGGGGAGATGGAAAGCAAAAGCAGATCTCATTATTCATCCTCAAAAGGTCATGCTTCCAGTAATCGGAATTTGAATTTGGTAGCATCACCCAAGATCTGTACATAAATCCAGGGGAACCTTGCCACCTCCCTTTCCACCCCGCACAGCAGACACTCACGCTGCTTCCTTGCAAATCCCAGTGACTGCCTCCTGGCCAGTTCAACCCTTTCTTTTGCCTTGCCACCTTTGGTTATCTCCGCCCTCTGTGCCATGTATGACAATGCTTGCCACCCCCTCTTCTCAGTGACATCATGCAATAGTATCTCAGTTCTACAATGCTGTGTAACAAATCAACCCAAAACCAAGTGGCTTAAAATAACACACATTTCTTATTTCATAATTTCTGTGGGTCAGGAAGGTGGGCCTAGCTTACCTGCGTCTTCCAGGTCAGGGTCTCTCATAGGCGAGAAAGAAAGTGCCAGTTGGAACCACAATCCTCCCAGCCAGGGCCTGATCTGTTTGCAGGCTTCCTCAGGGATAGTTGGGGGTTTCAGTTCCTCGTTAGTTGTTGGACTGAGGCATCGGTCATCACCAGCCAATCGCTGGAGACCATCTTCATTCTTTGCTATATGGGCTTCTCCATTGGCAGCTTCAAAGTGAGAGCAGGAGGGTGAGACAATGTCAGCAAGATGGAAGCCACAGGCCTTTGTAATGCAATTGTGGAAGTGACATCTCATTATTTTTGCTGTATTGTATTTACTTGAAGGAAATATGGGGTCCAAGAACTAGAGACCATTGGCCGCCATCTTAGAAACCTCCCTACGACAAAATCATGAGTCCTCTCTACTGAGTGCCATACCTGATTCTTATAAATGCCCCAATTAGAGTCGTATGCAACTTGAGTTCACCCCAAGAGATCGGAGCAATAGCTGTGACATCACATACAAAAAAAGTTAAGTATCCCTCTTCCACACCATATATACTTTTTTCTTTTCACCATAAGATAGCCAGGATCATCTTTCTAAACTCAATCTGATCATGACATCCCTGCTCAGAACCTTTCAGTGGTCCCTTGTGTCTTTAAAATATCTTTATCATGGCTTCAAAGGTTCTGTATATCAGACCAGGATTTTCCTCTGCAAGCTTATTTCTCTCCACACCTGCTTACTTCCTGTTTCAGTCAGACCTACTTTTTCTTAGTTCTTGCAATATGTCATTTGCTCTTCCTTCTCTCAGTTCCTGGCAAATATACTCCTTCTCTTCAAGCCTCTGCACCCTAAGAAAAAGGAAGAAGGGGAGTCTTTTCTCCTGTCTACAGCACCCTGAGGGTAGAGATCATGCTCCTAGCTTATTGTACTGTCCTTAGTAGGCAAAAAAGGGTTCATGGTGGCAGTCAACAACCAGGAAGGAAAAGAGTGCACCTTCTGCAGGCAAAGGGGCTGCAGTCTCCCTGGGAACAGCATTTGCTTCCCAACACTTGCTTCTGGCCTCATCTCATCTAGGGATTCCTGCCTCCGAAATAGGTGACATCAGAACTTTGGGGCACCGTGTTTCCAGAGCTGTGAAATGCATGAAGAAAAAATATACCGACTGCCCGACTGCTGTCTTTTATATTGGTGTTTCTTGACATGTGGTTTGTGAATGAAGGACTTAAGAGTTCCGAACAAAGGTCCACCGTTAGCCTTGCTGGTCACAAAGCCAGCACTGATTAAAGCTCACGCAGCATGCCAGGGGTTTCGCACGCAGTAGTTTCTCATTTAATGTTGGCAATGCTGAGCAGGTGTCACCATTCCTCTGTTGCAGATGAGGCCAATAAGGCTCTGGGGGCTCTGGGTACTTGTCCATAGTGAGATACTAAGCAACCGAACTGGGACAGAAGAAAGATAATGGCTGATACGGTTTGTCAAACCTCTACCATGTGCCAAGCCCTTACCAGCTCTTGCCGTGGTTTCTCTTACTTAAACTAGAAACCCATGAAAATTGGGTGATATCATTATTCTTGAATTATATATAAAAGAAATGAGGTCCAGGGAGTTTAAGAATATTGCTTCCGATTGCACAGTGAGAAAGAGGCAGCACGAGAATTTACTTTTTCAGTATATACCTATTACCATGACATTTTAACAATGACTTTGATGAAATATATCAGGGAGTATGTTCAGATGCTAACAACAGTGGCCAAGGCCCCACCACCACCGAAGTAAAGACACTGGTGAAAATATTTAGAAGCTTTAAAATCATCACTTAAAAAAGTATTCTTACAATGAAATTTTAGGTCTGTTTGATAAAGAAATCAAGATTACTTTAGAGCCAATCATTAATATGTTACTCACTTGCACATTATTAAAAAAGAGAAAAATATTTCAATATACAATACAGAAATTTTTTATTTGCTGTTACCTTACAATTACTAAGCCGTGCAGTTGTGCACACCTGTAATTCCAGTGACTCTGGAGGCTGAAGCAGGAGGATTGCAAGTTTGAGGCCAGCCTCAGCAACTTAGGAAGACTCTTGTCTTAAAATAAAAATGGGGGTATAGCTCCATGGTAGAGTGCCCTGGGTTCAATTCCCAATACCAAAAGGAAAAAAGAGAAAGAAAACAATGACTCAAATGTCATTCCATATTTTCTTTCTCCAGCATGGCTTTTCACTTGCATCTTGAAGGTGACAGCACAGATTTTAACTATCCAGAATATCATGGCCTTGGAGGGTGGCACACACGCTACATATTCCTCAGATGTTCCCATGGAGCACTCTGTGTCCTGTCCCCCTCCGTCTCCCAGCCCTGGGGTTTGAACCCAGGCATGTCTGGTGCCCAACCCTATACTGTTGTCATCACACAAATCACTGTCTGTTGTCTCACCAAACCAGGTCACTTCACTGAACTTGAAGTGAAGAGAAAATCTGTTCCTCAAATATCAACATGTCTGAAAACTGTTGGACACTTGTGTAAGGAAAGACCACAGACACTCTGGACTCTAAAATAATTACAGCAGGCTCCTCAGTCCCTGTGGGGTAGCTGAGCAGGACCACTTCCCTGTTTGTGGTCAGTGCGGTGGTTTTAAATGCCAGCTGATGTTCAGAATCAGCTGGACGTTCCCACAAGATGCATATTCCTGGGAGCCATCACAAACCCAGGCACTCACCATGTCCAGTGCCAGGATTTACGAATCTATGTTAAGGAACTCCTCAAGGATTCTGATGGTCAGCCAGAAGGGAGACACCACCTCCTTCCCAGGCTCCTGCTCCCGAGCAAAACCCCACTCCCAAGGCCTGCAAGCCGCCATCTCTCCCTTTAGAAACTTTGCGAAAGGATACTCCGTCTCCAGCTGGTGGTTGAGAATAAGCAGGTTTGGCCTGAAGACTAGCAAGAAGATTTTTCACTTCTTTGGAGAGAATTTTACCTGGCCTGTTACATGTCTAATCGCACGGCCTGTTTTATTTGATTTAACTAAAACATGTAATCCTTTCTGGACCCCACTATAAACTCCCATTTCAAAATGAAATACATGATGGTGACATCTAAAGCCATTTGTGGGGCACCTGCTATATGTTTTGTATTTAGTATCTCTAACCTTGGCAACTCTATAATACATAAGGAAACTGAGTCTCAAACAGGCTAATCAACTTACCCAGACACACGTCCATTCAGCAAAGGGCAGGGCCAAGATTCAAATCCCAATCCATATTATAATTCTTTTTTTTGTACCAGAGATTGAACCCAGGGGCACCTAACCGCTGAGCCACAACCTTGGCCCTTTTTCATTTTTTATTTTGAGACAAGGTCTTGCTATGGTGCTTAGGGTCTTACTAAATTGCTGAGGCTGGTGTGTTGAACTTGCAATCCTCCTGCTTTGGCCTCCCGAGCTGCTAGGATTGCAGGTGTGGGCCACTGCACCTGGCTCAAATCCAGATCTTAAAACTCCAGACCCCAAGGTCCTTCTAGCCCCATCAGCTGAGTTGTCTCAATGCCTTAACTTCTCCATCTCTGCAAAGGAGAAAAGGTATCGAATTCATATAGCTGTTTAAATGAAGTAATTTATGTAAAACAAGCAGCATACTGCTGCTGATATTTCAATACTCATTTTGTACACCAGCACTTCCCAAATGTGTTTTGGAAAATGCCTGAACCCTCTAAATAAAAAGGTTGGAAATAGTTTCAGTTGGTGCTGCAAGCTAGCTCTCAGGGATCCTCAAGGCTTATTAGCATTTAAATCCTGGGAGAAGTCCAGTAAAGAATCCAGTTCACTGAACTGAAAGCCAGAAGATATTATTTTTTTAAATCGCTTAATTTTTACTTAATATTTTTATCCTACCAAGAAGGAAAGGGGCCTTTTACGCCCGATTTGGAACGGAATTGCTTTGATAATCTCACCCTCGCTCAGCCGGGGCTCGGAAAGACCCTACTGGAAGAACATGCCATTAGGCACTTGCTTCGATATTTGCTCTTAATCCCATGGCCCGGCTTGACACTGTCTCCTAGCAACCTTCTGTCCTTTCCCCTTCTCATTCTTGTGCCTCTAACACTTCCTCTCCTCTGCTGTCTCTTGGTTCTGGGCTCCAAAGGCCCCTGAAGCTGCCTGTACAGGGAGAGGCAGAAGCTGGGGCCCTGTGCACATATTTATGTTAATAGTGCTGAGGTGGGGACAGGCTGTTCTGGGGGCTGCTTTCCAACTGTCACATAAATCAGTGATGGAAAAAGTTATTAGTTTCACAAAGACGCTGCAGAGTAGAGCAGCAGGTCTTGGCAACACATCGTCCCAGTCCCTGCCCAAGCTGAGCCTTCTGTCCCGTGTGTCTCCTTCTTCACTCTTCCATATTCCATAATGTGTCCAGGCAGGAGGGGATGGAGAGTTTCATGGACGCAGAGGACTCTGAGATCACTGAGTGTTCAATCACATGGAAATTTCTAGAAAATGCCTACGCCTGGGCCCTTCTCCAGGAGGTTCTGGTGCTATTGTCTGGAAGCAGGGCGCAGGAAAGCTGTTAAAAGCCATCCAGGTGACTACTGTGCAGTCGGGGCTGGGGAGGGACTGTGGCCCTGAGAACCCAGACGGCCATAGATGACTCAGGGCCTGAGTGACGCGATAGGCAGAGCCTTTCCTCACAGTCATGCTTTCTCCCATGGCGTCATGCTGGAACTGAGCTGTGGGGCAGAGCCGCAGAAGGACCTTGGCAGTGGATCTGTCACAGCTGTGCATCCAAATCGATTACCAATAGCATTCACTTCCCTTGTTCCCCTGGGCCCACTGAATTGGGATCTCTTGACAGACCTCAGCAGAGATTTTCTAGCTTTGAAGAAGTCCTCAACTTTTACATGTAGTCTAAGAAGACTAGCCTAACAGAAAGAACTCCAGATTTGGTATTCATCAAATCTGCAATCCATCAAATACTGTGTTCTATGGACTGGATATGGTTTCCCCACAAGCTTTATGTTCCAGAAGCTGAATTTGAGGTGGTGGCACCTTGAGGAGGCAGGGCCCAGGGGGACGTCATTAGGTCATGGGGCTCCATCCTTGGAAGGTACTGATGCCCATCTACGGGGAGTGGGCTAGGTGTCACGGGAGTGCACTGGTTACCAAGAAAACAGATTGTTTTATGGTGAGTTTGGTTTTCTTGGCTCATTCCCTTGCATCTTCTCTCCACAGTGCACACAATGCTTGCCTCTCTCACGTTCTCCTACCACACGATGCCATTTGCCACGTTACGATGCAGCAGGAGGCCCTGCCAGATGCGGTCAGCCAGTCTTGAGCTTCTCTGCCTCAGAACTGAAAGCTTAATAAACCTCTGTTCTTTATAAAGAGCCCAGCTCAGCAATTTTGTTATAGCCATATAAAACTAAGACATGATAGTCCTTGGAACAAGTTATGTGATCTCTCTGAGTTACTGTTGCTTTATCTGAAAAATGAGATCATACAGCTACCCCTCACTCATCCTTCAGTTTTGCAATTCAAATGCTTTTTCTCCTTGGAGGTCTTGGCCAAGTTTTCAAATGATGCGTCACCCACCTTTCCAGATATTCCTGTATTCTTTGTGACACTGATAACAATTCATTGATCTCGCAGCATGATGAGACCTGCTTTTGAATGATCATTGTTAAACAGATATACAATTGATTACTCATTCTCTGTCTCTACCCCCAGCGTCAAAGGTCAGTGAGATGGCAGCCTGGGCTGTCCTGTTCACTCCTGTACCCACAGTGCCCAGCATGAGGCTAGCACTCAATCCACACTGCCTGGACAAACAAGCGACTGTCTAAAGGACTGAACAAGTGACTAATACGTATAAAGTGCCTGGCGCATTGACATACAACAAATGTTAATTATCTTTATCCTCAGAAAGTCCAAGTTTCTCACCCAAAGGCACAAAGCACACTAAGCCCTGACCTTGGTCTTCTGGCTCAGTTTTTAACCCATTACATTAATCTGCCCTAAGGTTTTAATGCTGGGGAAGGGATGTAAAAAAGTGATAGGCTGCCTTTCCTACTAGCATGAGCTACAAACCTAACTGGCCTCTATGTCTTCCCCATCCTCAGGTATTTTGTTATAGTTACACAAAGCTGACTGCTGCCATGATGTAACCAATGTGCACATGTGCGCGCGCACACACACACACACACACACACTTGCAGATGATGGTTACTGGCAAGGAGAAACTTGGTCAATTCTTGAGAAACTTACAAATCATCAACTCCTTGATGACAGTGACCATGGTATTGCTCACACAACAAGATAGACCCATAGGAGCTGATGACAGTTTGTGGGCAGCAATACTGTCCTAATTCTAGCACAGTGACTGCATGCACTCAACGCAGCCCACGCCTATGATAACTTCTGGAGCTCCTCATTGGCCATCCTGCTGTCCCTGATTCCGGAGGAGTGGGTGGCTAGAAAGACACAGGGAGGAAGTGGATTGGGTACGCGGCAGAGAAAGGAGTTCAGAACAAGACAAGAAGCAGATGTTCCTGGGAAAGATTCGGGATGATGTCTTGTCCTTCTGTGTACACCAGTCTGGAAAGCAAGAGATTTTTAAATTTTTATTTTCATAGCTTCAACTTGGCAGTGATTATGCCTTAGATATTATGCCCAAATCTTTATGGACATTATCCCAATTAATTCCCTGGACTCTGAGGGGCAGAACTCATTATCATCACTAAGCTATGGAGGAGAAAACTGAGGTCAAAAGTAATTTGTCCGGCTGGAGTGGTGGCTTGGCGGTTACACCGCTTGCCCAGCATGTGCAAGTACGTGAGTTCAAATCCCAGCACCACTTACGCAACAGTCTCAGAGCAACGAAAGCTGCATGAAAAACTAAATAAAAGTTGTCTCTCTCTTTCTCTCTCACTGTGCCCCTCTCTTTAAAAAAAACAAAAAAAGTAATTGCCAAAGATCACAAGAGGTATGACCAGCTCTGGACCCAGGCCTGATCAATTATGCCAGAACATTCTTTGATTTATTCAACAAACATTTATTGAGCACCTCCTAGACATCATGCCCTTCTCTAGTTGCAGGTAGTATATTACAGACAAAGGTTCGCAACCTTGTGGGACTGATATTCTGCCAGGGGAGATAAACCATTCCCAATAAGAGGTAAAGACACAGTAAACCATGTGACCTGTTAGGAAGGGATATGCTATAGGAAAAACAGAAATAGTTCCCAAGGGATGGGGAGGGGATCAAGAGGTGGCTCAGCAGTAGAGTGCTTGCCTGGCACATGCAAGAACTTGCATTTGAACCCCAGCCCCACACACAAAACTAAGTGGAAGGAAAACAAAAACCAGAGGAAAAAACAAAAATTAACTCCTCTCTCAGTGTCTCTTGAAAAAAAAAAAAAAAAGGAAAGGAAAGGGAGTGGGTGGGAGAAGGGGGTAAGAGGCCCAGGCTGCAGGTTTGTACTTTATGATAAGGTGCTCTGGACAGGCGTCAGTGATAGTCACCTTTAAGGAAAGAAGGAAGAATTTTAGGAGGTTTAAATTGTTCCATATCCACACTACCCCTTTAACAAATGCATGCATGGGAGAAAGAGTGAATAAAAGCTACTAATGAATCAGCATTTACTTTGTGCAGGACTGTTTCTCATTGTGGCCCTCACAGTCCTACAAGATAGTAACATCTCCAGTGGAGAAGCGCTAAGGATAAGAAAGATGGTCCAAGATCATTTGGTCACCGATGGAAGGGACTGATGGGGACTCTGGTCCTCCATCTCCACAAACCTTGCTCTTTTGCCTACCACGATCCTGCCTTTCTTTCACGGACTGATGGAGAGTGTGGTGAGGCTGAGGGCTGTCAGGTGGGGAAGCATGACACCGAGGTCACCTGGCCTCCTTTCGGAGGCCGGGTGCTCTGGATCTAAATGCTCACTCCTGGGCAGCACGAGGTTGACCTGCTCTGTGCTCTCACGTTGCAGCTTCCTTGTACGTGTCATTCTGTTTTGAACCTGGTGCTTTAGTCAGCCTTTGTGTCAAAAGACCTGACAAGAACAACCCAGAGGAGGAAAAGTTTATGTTGGCTCACAGCTGTAGAGGTTCAGTCCACCGATGGCGGAGTCCATAGCTCTGAGTCCAAGGTGGGGCAGAACATCATGGCGAAGGGCATGGCAGAGGGAATCAGCTCAGGACATAGCAACCAGGCAGCACAGAGAGACAGCTCTGGTCACCACGGACAAAGGCACACCCCCAGTGACCCACCTCCTCCAGCCACACCCTACCCACCTGCAGTCATACCCAGCGAATCCACATCAGTGGATTAATCCGTGGATTAGGTTAAGGCTCTCATAACCTAATCATTTCCCCTCTGAACACTGCTGGATTGTCCGCACTTGAGCTTTCAGGGGACACATCATATCCAGGTATAATACATGGTTTTGACGTTCTTTTTCTTCAACGGTTAGAGCAGATGGAGGTGGAGAAGCAGTCCCTAAGGGCAATGCCATTTGAAATTGTCAGAAAAATGCATGCTTTCTGGAAGCTCATTGTTCTTGGTGCCCGAGCAGGGCTTCTCTTTCACTAAGAAGCAGTGGTACCCTGAAACTGCAGGTCAGAGTTGAAGCATCTTTCTAGGCTGTTCTTAAAGAACTATTCTTGAATTCGATGGAGTATTCCTTTATTTGGCAAGTGTGGCTGTCATGAATGGTCTCCCCCAAGTCTGACCTCATTCTCCCATGCTGCAATCCTTCCTTCACACGAACCCTGGGAGTCCCATGGTCTGAGAGGACTTTACTTGCTGAATGCAGGACTATTCAGCCTACATTTATGGTCTGTCTCCTTTCCACCTCATGAGCATAGCAACCAACTCATGTCAAATGACATCCATTTAGAAATTTAAAAAGCAAAAGACTCGAGTCGCTGGTGTGTGGTCAATTAATCACAAATTTATCAAGAGTGAGGCACAAATGTGAAAGGACCAATGCTGAGAGCTCTGAAAAGCAGCATAGAAATACACTTTGGAGGTCAGAAGGAGATGAAGAGGTTAGGAAGGAAGGTGCTAGAATTTTCTCGTTCTGGAAGCCAGATTTCACAGTCTTGATCTACCTTTTGACTCCAAGTCAACCACAAAGCCATAGACTCTGTTCCTTTGCAGCCAACGTATGTACTGAATATTCATAAACAACAGTAACAACTAGTGTTTGATAAAGCACTTTTACGTTTGAAAGCACTGTTCATGGCCACTAACGCGTTTAATCTCATTCAAGTGTCTAAACGCTGTTCGTGGGAGGTGGTCGTTTCAAGCCCTATTTTGCAAAGGAGGAAACAAAGGAACAGAAGTCCAGGGACTTGTCCAAGGCCAGAGCTGGCGAGTGGTGGTGGATGCGTGACTCATGTCCAGGTGTCCTGAGTCAACCTCCCATGTCCTTTCCCAAACAAGGAAAGGTTGTCTGGTACCAGACTCATTCAAAAGTGCAATAAGATCACACTCTACCTACCTCTCTTTCTCTCTCGTTCTGTTTACTTAGGGTCTCTATTGTTCTCTCTTCTGTCTCTGTTTCAACTTGGATTCAAATTTACTCCAGGGTGAAATGTGCAAAAAAGCCTTATTAGAAGGTGTTCTTGCCTACAATGTGATACAGAGGCAGGGCCCCCAAGGGAGACACTGTTTTGAGACTTGAGCCAGCTGTATCTCCTGGAACCTGCTGGAAGGTACATTCTTCATGAGGAGCTGCATGCAGGAAAGCTTCCCATGGCAGTCTTGGGATCCTGCAGAAGGGGAGAAATCCAAGCTGCTGGGAGTCAAGGCCCCAGTCCCAGCCCTTCAGGGCCTTTTCTGGGTATTCACCACTCTCGGATGTGTTTGTCTGATTAGTGCGTCTCCCATCAGATGGAGCTACGGAAAGCAGGGACTGTGTCCTCTTGGTCCACATTGCAGCACCAGGCATTGGCCAAGCCCCACAAACACATAGCGAATAAGTGCATGAAGGAGTAAGTAGAGGACTGATGTGGTCGGTGTTTCAATGCCATCCTCTCAGGAACATCTGCATTTTGAGGTCAAGGCCACGTGTTAGCCTCAACAGGATTTTCATGTGGACAGCCATGCATGTGGCCCCCTCTGGAGTAAGTCATGATGCAAGGAAAGCATCTGCCCAGGGCTTCTCAAATGGTATTAAATCCATTGGCATTAAATCCATCCCATCACCAAAACCAGGAGGAACTGCACCTCCAAGAACAGGATCTGTGGGGAGGCTGAGAAGAAGGGCAGCTGGGATCTGACCCCATTCCACCGGGGTTTCCTCCCTGGGCACTCCCTGTCATTTCATCCTGAACACAAGGGAGGTGCGTAGAGGGCCTGAGTCACAGCCTAGGGCAAGGTTCCTGTAAGAAAATAAAAAATATGAACCAACTCTGGCCCTCCTGGCTCTGTCTGCTCTTGGGAATAAGTCCCCCTTTTCACTGTATGCCAGCTCCTGCAATTTTCTGGCAAGGTGTCAGGTTTCAAACAGAAATGTCAGCCAGGAGCTCAGGAGACCAGGGTCTGAGGAAACTTGTGCCAATTAACGCGTTAGGTAAAATTCATATGGAATTTAATGGTCTGGCAAGTCCATTTGCTTAGTGCTCCTCATTGCATGGACCAGACTAAAGTCCTGCAAGGAACTCTGGATGAAATCAACATTCAAGGCCAATGTAGCTTCTTCTGCCCAAAGTGAGCTGTGCAGGGCATAAAGAGTTATCTTCCAAAACTTAAGACCAGAAAAGAACTTGAGCCTGTTTTAAACTCCAAGTCAAACCTTGATCAAGGATCCAACCAAAACTTAGCCCACTAAAATAATAGCCTCTATTGAGTATTTATCCACCTTTCCACTATTGATCAATTCACTCTCAAGGATTCCATGAAGTAGATTTTATTATTTGCTATATTTGGTAGATATAAAACACAGCATCCCATGGGGGCAGGGCAGGGGTGTGTGCATGAATCGTGCCCACATTTGCAAGAAGCAAAGTCCACTACTGAAAGCTGTGCAGGTTCCCTCCAGAACCCCTGTCCTTAAATATTGGGTTAATGAGCCCAATATGCAGGGATATAAGCAAAATTCTCCTTCCAGGTTGGGTTGGCGTTTCATAGTTTGTACCCACTTCTCTGAACTCAGACTCTGTTATGGTGACACTGATAGGTAAGCCTCATAGAACAACTTGGCTTTCTTTTCCTAGTTGGTCATGTAAAGAGAAAGCACTAGGAAAATTAGCTGGAAAATTCACCCCCAAAACTTCTGCTTTTGTACCAACAAACTGGGCAGGTGAGAAGATTCCCTCTTGTCTGTCCCCTGGGATTACTTTTCTTTCTTTCTTTCTTTTTCTTTCTTTCTTTCTTTTCCTTTCTTTTTTCTTTCTTTCTTCATTAATTAATTCATACCAGGATTGAACCCAGGGGCACTCAATCACTGAGTTATCTCCTGAGCCCTTGTTATTTATTTATTTATTTATTTATTATTTTGAGACAGAGTCTCACTAAGTTGCTTAGGGCCTCCTTAAATTGCTGAGGCTGACCTTGAACTTGCAACCTACCTGCCCTAGTCTCCTGAGTCACTGGGATTACAGGCATGTGCTACCATGCCCAGCTGTCCCCTGGGATTTTAAAGAAACGTTCAAATTGTTTCTATATACTGTCAGTATTTTGGTCGAGATAGACAAAGGATTGCTTAGGATTCCTCGAGCTGTGAAGATCAGGATGAAGAACGACATGGCCACAGGGATTTTCCAGCTGGAATGCCTCACCCACTCCCATGCACTTGGGTCTTTGCAGCAAACATCTATAAAGCTCAAACCTCATCAACGAATATATGAAGGATGCTCCACACCGGTAGTTTGGAAGGGAATGAAAACTAAATGACATTTTTCACATATCACTTTAGCAAAAATGTCTAACTCTTTTAGTATCAATCACAGCAAAGGTGAGGGGAAGCAGGTGCTTTCATAGACTGCTGATGAAAGCAGGAACTGAAGCCACTATTTTGGAAGGCAATGGACATATTAAAAATACACATGACCTCTGAGCCAGAAATTCTAGTTCTTGGTATCTACCACCAGGAAACATTTATACGCACTCTCAAGAATGTTCATGGCAAGATCCTTTGTGGTTCCAAGAAACTGGAGAGAGCAGATCTAGTAAACCATAGCATGGAGTATTACACAGTTGATAAAAAGGTAAATCTCTAAGCACTGAGAATAAAGAAAGAGTAAGGCATACTATTAATTTAAAAAACCCCATAAAACATGGTATCATCCACTGTTAGAAACACACACACACAAATCAGGGTTTAGAAAAAGAGAGTGGAAAGGTATTCGCCAAATGCAGAGATGATGGGGAGCAAAGATGGAGGACCATCCATTATTTCTTCATTCAACAAACTGTTTTAATGTATTAAAATAATAACAAAACAAAGATTGTTTATCATCTTCTGTGCCAGGCACTGATGCTGATTTGTGAAGAAGAAAGCAGACAAAAATCTCTGGAATCATGACATCTATACTCTAGTATTACTGCTGTTAGTAGGTATGTTTATAGGACAAGAATGTATTTACATATTGCTTGTGTAATTAAATGCAAGCAAAAATGAAAACAATCACGAAACCTTACATTTTTATGTTATCATAAATGTCAGGTGACGATTCATTTTGGATTTTGAAAGTAGTTGCAAATAGTCCCAGCCATAAATATTGTATTGGTGACTGCCACATGACTATTGCAATCCCTCAAACAGTCCTGTTTAGAAACTTGGCATGGACAGGGCTGCAGTGACGATCTCACATAGCTCAGAGACTAGGCCAGCTCTGTGAATTCCTTCTACTAACAATTTTGGCAGCATTGATTGTTAGATAAAATATGACTAGAAAACAATTTGATCATACACACATTCCCTGAAAGACATACAGGAATGATCTCAGCAGCACTAGTTATAAGAGTCACAAACTGAAAACCACCAACAGTTGAAAAGAAAAGTAACAAATGTACTGACACAGGAAAACACCATACACCAGTGGAAAACAATGCATTAAAACTCTACATGGCTCAGGCCTGTGTCCCACACCTGTGATCCCAGCAACACAGGAGGCTGAGGCAAGAGGATCACAAGCTGGTGGTCAACCTGGGAAATTTAGTGAAACCCTGTCTCAAAAGAAGAACTAGAAAGGGCTGTAAATGTAGCTCAGTGGTAGAGTGCTCCCGGGTTCAATCCCCAGTACCAACAAAACAAGACACAATGCAACTACCTCCAATGGCAATTTGGATGAATCCCACCACGAGCTGAATGAGGGAAGTCAGGTATCAGAGAAGCATGCTATGTAATTACATTTTTATGAAGTTGATTAGCAAGCACACCTAACAGGACCCTAGATGGTGGGGTAGTGGCTACTCTGGGTAGGGAGGGATACTTAGGGTGCATTATGGAGGCTCTGGGGGTGCTGGGGTTGTTCTGCTTCTTGCTAGGAGCCGGCTACAGGGATGTGTTTAGAGTACAAAAATTTGTCAAGTTTTACGATTATGATTTGTGACTTTTTTGTAGATATATCTATCTCCTTCAAAATCTTACAAAACAAAAACAGAATAAAACATAAGACCCTGAAATCCAATTTGTATTTCTTGAATCTCTTCTTTGGCAAATCACATGCCTTCTCTTTTCCCAGCTGTAAAATGAGAGAGGAATTTGCTAGCTGGTCTGTAAAGCCCCTTCCAGCTCTATGATCCTGTGTTTTACCTCTTCCATTCCAATAAGACATTCTCAAACAGTAGGAAAAAAAGAGAGGGCAAATCTTGTGCATTTACTATTAGAATTGGTAGGCAGCTGCCAGTGGCACTTGTGCCCCCATTCCAGGTGTTCGTTATAAGTTAAAGGCACAATCAATGACCAGGGGGAAATGAGTCTTCCAGGAAAAGAGACGTAGCTAATTCTTTCCCAAAATGCTTGTGGGGTAAGTAAGATGTCAATGCTGCTTCTGACCAGCATCCTCCTGCCACACCAACTGCCGGACATCAGCAATCGAGGCCGGGCTATTCCTGGTAGGAGGAAGGCAGCTACTACGCTCACAACCAGCAACTGCTGTTTGAATAGACACTTCCTCTCCCAGGGCGGGAGTTCGTCATTTTCTTTTCTACCGCTACCGGAAAGGCAACATCACAGCTTGTACCCATGCGCAACAGGAAAGTTTTGATATCCGCAGACAATCTTGGCACGAGAGGAGAAAAAGTACAATCCTGTGTGTCAACTTGTATTAAAAAAAAAAAGGCCAGGAAAATAATTTCAATAGTGTGGCCTGTGATGTCATCATCATACTTGAGGTTGGCCTGTCGCCAGGGAGCCTTGTCCTGGTTATTCACAAGCCTCGCTGGTATTCACAAGCCAGGGAACCAATGAAAAGCAGCACTTCGGGCCCTGAGCACACATACTGTGTCAACTTTAAGCCCAAAGAAATGGCTCTTGGAGGAGGGAGGCAGCCTCCAGGGAATAAGTATGCTGGAGAGGGACTGCTCTGAACATGACTGTTCAGAAGCTCTGGGAGGGTTGATCCACAGGAATGCTCAAGCTAGCAGGTCAAAACAGGCAGGCTCAAAATCATCTAGGTCACCTACACGGGCTCTTATCGAGTGATGGGGGCGAAGGACCTATTCTCTCACTTTGTTTCATTGCTTGGTTATTTCTAACCTTGTACTGGCCAATGTATTTCAAAAATGCAATAATACTGAATGACTGAAAGCAGAATAAGGAAATGAGCAAAATACAAGCCTCGATTTTTTTTTTCAGGGCTGAGGACTGAACTTGGGGCCTTGTGCGTGCTAGGCAAGTGCTTTGCCACTGAGCTAAATCCCCAACCCCTTGCTTTTTGATCATTAGTTTCAACAGACATCATGTCCCGTGACACAAAAGTCTTATTCTTCCTGTTGCTGGTATTGCTGAATAGGTTTATTTAGTCTATAAGGATGTGTTGAGCTGTAAGAGGTATTCATCTGTCCCCACCATGAACTGGTGGCAGTCTGGAGATGTCAGGAGAACTCCTCGATGGAGATGTTCTCAATCTCCCACAAGCGCAATGCTCAGAACAAAGAGCGTTAACAAAATCCTGAAAGAAGAGGAAAGGATTGGGAAATGGATATTGCAGCGAGGATGGAGACCCGAGATGGCTGGATGGAGGATCAGTTAGAAGAGCAGCTCAGAAATTAAGAATTTCGTGACGAGGCAATTTTTGGTGATGGTGGTGTGTTATTTTCACAGGAAGAAGTCCAAAGGATAATCATCAAATATCCAGATTAATTGCGTAGATAGAGACGGAGATAGCTCATTGTGTTTAATGAACCCAGATGCTAACCAACAAATATGCGTGACATGAGGTTTTAAAATTCTGGGCCAGGTCAACCAGAGGACACTGGCAGGTAAAATGTCCTTTCTTTCCACCTATTTTTTACCCAAAAACAGCAGATGGAAAAATAGATTTTTAAATCAAATACCAAACATAAAAGCTCATGTCTATAAAATTACAATTAATGATTCTAGAAAGTGAAATTTGGATTTAGGGAGAACTACAAGAAGACATTAGGAGAACAGGTTGTAAAATGGTTTATTTAAAGTTACAGGAATAATTTCACACCAAAGGAAGGCAACCATTCTTTTCTTGTTTTGGGATTTTGGAAAAGAGACAGCCTTTAAGTAGGTAAGACAAAAGACCGAGATTCTGCAAGCATTTTGTTTCCTGTCTGAGACAGCTGTTGGGTGATATCACCCTTCATGAAAACAGCCATGCGTGGAGGGAATTAGCAGATGAAAAGAAAGAACACTGGATACCGAGCGTGCGAGCGTGCCTTCTCTGTCTCCTTCCATCTCCGTACAGACAGACACACCTAAAAGTGAAGTTACACATGTGGATGTTTATACGAAGCATAAAGGGCACAAGAAAGGGTTGAAGACATGAAACACAGTGGAGGAGGGAAACATTTCAAGATTCGGATCATGTTGCTGCCTGGATTCAGTCTCTAAGGAAATAGTTAGAAGAGCTATTCAGCTTCCAACGAATAGCTTGCTATGGGCAGAGGAAATGCCAAGAAAATGCCAATTTGTGTCATCCTGACGTCTGTCTTAAGGCTGAATGTGGACTTGGGAAATGTGAACCATTGGGTCCAGGCAAGCAGAGTCACTCCCGAGGCTTGGTAATGAAGTTCTTCAGAAGGACAGAGGGAAATCTGAGAGAAGATCGACCTGGACACCCACTAATAAGTAAACGCACTGACACCAGAGACTCGGCGAAGAGTGGCAGGGTCAACGTTTCCGTGGCACCAAAGGTGAACTCAGAAAAATGGAATCCCTAAAAACATGCTTGGAAATGAGTTCACTGGGGACCGAGACAGACGGTGACCACTGGAGGGAAGGAGGGGGAGACAGAAGGCACTCTGTAGTGAGATGCTGTAATTGAGAAGACCTGGCAAGAGCAGATGGAAGAACGTTCTAACTGTCCTGCGTCAACCGAATGGCCTTCCAAGGCCACCTTCCCCTTGGCTGGTGGGGCAACGTTACTTAGAGTCACCACTGATGAATTCTACACCCTTAAAACTCACCTTTCTGCGTTTATAATTTTCATAGAGGGAGCTTCCTGTGAACTTAAGTAATGAATGTAAGATGATGCTCCTCTGGGGGTTGTAAAAACAATCTAAGAACAAGTCATTTCAGAGTAACAAACTTCACAGCAGGAGATGATTCCCACTGCGTAATGCGCTCAGCCCTGGAGCTGTTATGGGCTCACTCTTACCCAGCTGTGTCATTACTTACCTCATCAGGGAAATCATTGTTTAAAAAATGAATATAAACGCTGAAATGGCCTTGGACTTTATCTCTTCCAAGATGAGAGCATCCACCACTCACTTCCCGACACACGAGGGTCAAGCCCAAATGGGTAATGAATTGTTCCAAATAATCTGACAGATCCAGTGAAAGAAATCGGAGTAAAAATAACTCGCCGATCACCAATAGGAAGCAAATTGGCCCCTGGAGGATTCAGGGGCTGGAATGATAAAGGAGAAAATGGAAATTCTCATCAGGGACTAGACTTTCTGATTAGTCCAAGGGCTGATGACCACTTTTCCTGCCTCTCCCTCCCCGTTGCATGAGGATTTACATCTGACTGGTCATCACTGGGTATGTGGGGCAGTTGTTTCTAAAAGGGTGTTGGGAAGACTTTTAAGTACTTAATTATAACCAGGAGGCATTTCAGGGCTAAGCAGTGAGACAGAGATGCTCTAGGTTGGGCTGGTGGAATGTGCATTTATAGAAGGAGCCCATGTCTGGTTGGTTTGGTCTGGGTTTTCATTCCATCACCCCATAAGGCAAACTTCCAAAGTTTTCTAGATGTTGGAAGAAAAACAAGAGCAGTATTCTTGGCCAAAGAATCCACATTCAAAGCAGACTTCAGGATTTCAACATGTGGATAGATTAGACTTTCTGTTAATAGTCAATTACTAAAAATAGAGATAACTTGGGACTTCTTTGAAGGAAGGTCATTTTTCACTAGTCCTCATTTGAACTAATCCATTAAGGAGGATGGGGAAATACAGTGAACCTTAGACATGCTATGTCCTCGTACTAAATCATGTCCATCAACCATTATCCCCCACATGGACATAGCCCAATGAGCTGGAAGGATTAAGAGGAGGAAATGGGTTGGGGATTTAAAAAAAATGTCAGGATAGCATTCAGGGAGAAAGGAGGATATAATCCAGGCATTGAAGGATGGATAATACTGTAGCAGTTTCTGGATGGGAGTCACTTGAATAAACAATAGTACTGATTCACATTATAATGATTTAGTTAGTGCAGAATGAGTAGAACTGTCTTGAGCAAAGTGGTTTTGAGAACAAAAAACTCTGAAAAAATGAGACTGGACAAAATGCCCATGTATGAATGGGTCTTTGATACCTTGTAAGGAATTAGATTTGGCCATAAAAGCACCAGCAGAACATTAAACATTCTGAGTAGAGTTAGAACCATTTGAGAGTTCTGTTGTCTTCATCTGATGAAAAGCAGCAGCAAAACAATAATATTCTCTGGGATTTGATCAACGGGTAAAACAACAGGCAAGGCCGCCATCTTGATTCTTCTTTGGTTTGTGAGGCTAGTGCTATGGGAGTGAAGAATGAGCCATCACAGTGCCTGCCACACAGGACTTATGGCTAAATGGTTGAATGAAGCAGAGATACACAAAACCAAAGTACTACTTCCTTGATCAGATGTGGAAGACCTGCCTGAGGTGACCTCAGCATTTCACAAAGGCAGCAATTCACATGGGCACATGATTTCACCTTCTTGGGTCTGTATTTCCTCACCTGAAAAGGCATGGGTAAGTTCTATGAACGGGCTTTAAGTGCAGAGACACTTCAGAGTATGTTTTTGGGGAGAGATGTCATAATCTGGCTTGCGTCAGATTCTCACAGAAGTCCGCCATCCAAGATAAGATGAAGCACCTCTGGGTTGTGTTCCTTTTAAACAAGAAGAGTCTGTAATTCTGAGAATTCCAAGGACACGTTTTCTTACAAGAAGGACAATTGGAATATTTGATGCCACCACTCTAGCAATTTTGTCACCTTTTAGGAGGCCCGTGGCTGCCCAGTTTGATTGAAATAAAGTCAAACTGTTTATGCCAACTCAGCCTCAGTCCTCAGCAATTTAGGGCACATCATTGATCCAGTCAGCCATGTTGAGGTATAATCGACTATTGAAAAAGAAAAATCACTGCAAAGCACTTATTCCCATCAGAATGCGACACTGGCAATGTGTGACCTTGGACAGTCCTTTCTGCAGACCCCCACCCCCAACACACACACACTTCTGCTTCCTTTTTTGAAGTGGGCATGGTCACAGTGACCTCTGTCATAAGGTTATTGGAAAGAATAACTAGTTAATGATGGGAAAAGCATGCGGGAAGATAATTTAGTTATACTCTTAAGGCTATTTTTCAGACCAATATGCGTATTTTTGTGGAATGGACACACTCAGTTGCTGCTCCAATTTGAGGACTTAAATAAGATGCAATGCTGACTGGTTAACATAGGCAGTTAAAGAAAATCCCATTGTTCTCTAAAAGTATTGTCTACATGGAAAGCTAGCCCTAGCAATTTATAATGGGGCAGGATGCTTATTAATGATTTTCAGCTAAATGTATTAATGAATAGAGATTTAAGGGATAAAAGACTTACAATGTAATAAAGGAAACTCAAGGAAAGATTAGGCTGTAATCAAAATAAATTATGTTTTTAGATTGATTTTCATAAATTCAGCTCTGTTTCCCTTTATTTATACTCCAAAGAAAGGCATTGTGCTAAGCTGATTCATATCATTCAGAAAGAAGAATGGATACTATATTTTAACATAATATTAATAAACTGCAAATGTCAACTTACAAATAAAACCATATATAGCAAGAGTAGATATTCTTGGTAAGAAAAAAATTTACCTATAAATGTCAGTCAATTTATTTTCTTTTCCTCAATAGTATTTGTCATGTTTAATTCAAGGTCTGATTAGCACCATCAAATTAAAAATAACCTAAAATAGCAATGTTATGAATAACAGCAATGAAACCTATTAATATTACCTTTTCTTTCTATTCCTCCTCCTCCTCCCTAATTTCTTCTGAGTGATAATGACTCTGTCCATCATACATGCTAAACTGAGAGGAGGCAATTTCTTCTAAGAAAATGCATTAAAAACTTCAATTCAGCTCACTTACTAGGTTGTAAAGAGAGTACTGTCAAAGGATGAGTCAAGTTCACTCTATTTAGCACCTGACTACTCTAGACTTGTCCGTATCTTAATGTTCTATCTCTCCAGCATGAAAGCAGAAACTTCTACTTCATCTGTATTTTTCTTTCTTCCACTGCCAACAATAAAAAACAAATCTGCTTTCCACTGAACACAGAATCCTTCTGCTTCCAATTGACTAGAACTGGAGAAGGAAATGAAACCTGTGGGCTAACTCTGGATCCAGTGGCATAACATGTTGTCACTTAGCAGCCACAAAATGTGTGACTCCAGATCTTATGGTTCTCTAGCAAGAGGATGTGACCAATAAAAATTCCTTACACTGAAAACTGTCCCAATTTGCAAGTTACATGGGACACTCTAGTATACCCCCAGTTTGTGTTCTGTGGTTTCCCAAATTCATCTTTTTTGTACATCATTGCTTATGTTTTGAATAGAGCTGGCTTAATTTGTGTTTACTGTGATATTAATTTATTAATTTTAAAAATTACTGTAGAATACAGGTGGTATACGCCTGTAATCCCAGTGGCTCAGGAGGCTAAGGCAGGAGGATCACAAATTCAAACGCAGCCTCAGCAACTAAGCAAAACTTTTGTCTTAAAATAAAAAAACAAAAAGGGCTGAGGATATGGCTCAGTGGTTAAGCATCCTGGGTTCAATCCCTGGCACCAAAAATAAAATAAAATAAAATAAAATAAAATTAAATTAAATTAAAAATAAAAAAAAAACAGGCTTAAAAACCCACAACCTGATTCTATTGCAATAGAATATGGAATAGCACTGGGACCAGAATCTAATCATAGCAAACACCAACAGGGAAACATGGAGGCTGTTAAGAAGGATATAAACTAGGCTCATCTCTGTTGCGCTTTCATGGACTTCCAGAGTAAATAAGAGCATCCGACTCTGGAAGGGTTACCCAAATAGGTAACACCAGGGCAGTTAGGACAAGCTGAAATGCTAAGAAGCACTTGAATTTCCAGGGTGGTGAGGAACTGCTGGTGTTTTCACGGTAAAGCTGCGTCTGCATTTATTTTACGGTAGATGCTAATGGATCCTGTGTAGCAGGCGAGAAGAGCTGATGGAAACCTTGGGAATTTTGCAGCGGCTCCTCTTTGGTGTGTGATACATGACATGCTATTTTTCTCTGGACTTTCCATGATGGCTTCTTCCCTCTGTGGAGGTCAAGTTCTCACTGTAGAATTGTTAACTCTTGGGAGTTTCAAGGTCCCCCAGGAACCCCCAAAGGGGTTAGAGAACATGACTGTGGCTCTTGAGAAGTGGGCTGTTCTAAGGAATTTGACACTCCTCATTCATTCTTCAAAACTCAGCTTCAGAAAAGTCAACCAGTCATCCACAATGGCATGGCTAAAGCATGGTCAACTCCAATTCACTCCACGGAGTTGCAATCTTCAGAGTGTACTTCCAGACCCCCAACAGCCTGCACTCCTGCAAGTCTAACTCAAAGGTTCCCCACACTTGGTATGGAGGGAAAAGGACACAAGAAAAAGCATCTGTTTTGTTGTTCTGTGTATATGAGAAGGAGACAGACAGACAGGCAGACAGGCAGACAGGGAGAAGAAACAGTGGGTTTCAGTTTCAGCTCTGTTATTATATCCCACTAACTTCATGTCTTTCATTTCCTCATTTGTCAAACAAGGGTGGGTAAATAAGCGAGCAGAGGGGTTTAACTGCATGCCTTCTTGGGGCTGGTGCTGGAAGATTCTAGTGTGTGTTTATACCATCGCCTGGAAAAATGCTGCAGCATGGAGTCTCCTTTTCAAGATCCTTCCTTTCTATCCTACCTCTAAATTTGAGAATTCCCAGAGTTCCACCCAAAACCTTCTGCTCTTCTCCATCCCTGATTCTCCCTGGGTGGTCTCAGCTTTTTCTAGCTCTTGTTTCAAAGTCTATGTTGTCTGATATAAGTGCAGCCACTCCAGCATCCTCAGGGTTGATGTTCGCATGGTTTATCTTCTCCCATCCTTTAACTTCCAACCTACTCGTATCTTTGAAACCTAAGTGTATTTCCTGTACAGAACACATAGCTAGACCTTGTTTCATTTTTTAATCCAATCTGATAACCTGTGCCCTTCAACCAGATCATGTAATTATTCACATTTATTAGTATTATTGATATGGTTGAATTTACCTCTCCCATTTTGTTTCTGCATTCTATGCCTCCAATCTTTTTCATCCATCTCTTCCTCCTTTCTTGCCTTCCTTTATAGGATATTTACTACTGTTTTAATTTTTTAAATGATTTTTCATTGTAGTTTTAAAATTTATTTTCTTCAATGGTTGCTCTTGGGCTTACAGAATACATTTTTTAACTTCAAAATCTAATTTCACATGCATATTAATTTAATTCCAGTGGAACACAGAAATTTTACTTCTATTATGTAGCTCTGTTGTCTCCATGTTTTCTATTCGTACTGTTCTACATATCAGATTTGTATGTTACAAAACCAAGACCAACGCTCTTGTAATGATTCTTACCTTAAGTAATCATATGTGTTTCACAGAACCAAGGGGAGATAGTTCCTATTTACAGTTCATTATTTGATTCTTTTGTTCACCATTTATGACTTACATCATTTCTTCCTTTGGATTTGAAGTTTCATCTGGCATCTTTGCTTCACCCCAGAGCAGCTTTGTTCCCACCTACCTCCCTTAAGCTGCTGCTGTTTTCAAACAGTCACTAGATTGTAAGCCCAAAAATACAAGTATGTACACATTGCTTTTTTATACATATTTCTTTGAAAATCAGTTAAGACAAGAAAGAGGGAAAGTATGAAATTTATATAACATGATTAAATCTACTGATCTCAATGACATTACCACTACCTTCTTTAGTTTCAGAACTTTGATAGCTCCAGAACACTCCATGCCACCAAGTAATCACTCGCCATACTCCCTGTCCCCATCCCCTGGTCATCTCTAATCTGCTTTCTGACTATGGATTTATCTATCCTGGATATTTCATGTAAAAGGAATCACACAATAGGTGGCCTCTTATGGCTTTGTTCAATTAGCTTAATGTTTCTGAGGTTCGTTCATATTTTAATCCGTATCAGCACTTCATTCTTTTTTATGGCTGAATAATATTTCGTTGTATGTATGTACCAAAATGTGCTCATCTATCATCTGTTGGACATGAGCATTTACATTTTAACCTTTCGGCAGTCGAGTGTTCATAAGAGAATGCTGCTGTTACGAACCTTCCCACAGGTTTCTGTGTAGACGAATGCTTTCATTTCTCTTGGTTGTGTACCGAGACATAGAATTGCTGGGTCATGTGGTAATTCTAGGTTTCACTTCCTCAGGAGCTACTAAACTCTTCTCCATAGCAGTGGAACCAATTTACATTTCTATCAGCACTGTACAGGGTTCCTATTTCTTCACATCCTTTGCCAGCATTTATTATTTTTTCATAGCCATCCTGGTGGATGTGAAGTGATCTCTCACTGTGGCTTTTATTTACATTTCTTTAATGGCCTGTGATACTGAACAGTGTATCTTCTTTAAAGAAATGTCTATTCTTCCTTTGCACGTGTTTTAAATGAATTGGTTCTGAGTCCTAAGGGTTCTTTACGTATTTTGAATACTAAACAGACCCTGATCAGATACATGATTTGCGAATGCTTTCTTCCCCTCTGAAGGTTTCCTTTTCACTTTCTTGAATGTTCAGGCCAACTTTCAGAAGCTGGTCTCCCCTCCTCTCTCTGAAAGGTCATTTATAATCAGTTGTGCCTATGGGCCTCTCTCCAGTCCAGCCTTTCATCTGGACACCAGATTTCCATATCGAGCAAGCCACATGCCACCAAGGAGCTTGGATTTTTCTTCTCTACAAGTCGTCTTTTATCTTCTGTTCCTCAGCCAATGAAATCGCCATTGTCTCAGGTGAAAGGGAGCCAGAAACCTGAGCATCAGGCCCAAAGCCTCCTAATCAGGGCCTCTGTCAGCTCATCTCACTGCTTCTTCGTCTCCAACGCCCCCAGAAATGGTTCATTTCTCAGATTCCATGGCCACTGAGTCTGAATCCTTCCCTGCCAGCCGATCTAGCCTTCTTTCAAACTCTCTGCTTTTCCTTCTGCTCCCCGACCAATATGTGCCTCACTCCGCCCCTAGAGAGATGATCTTGTATTTAAAGATGTCTCAGCTGGCTCACCATCTCAGGGGCTTCAGCCTGGACAGACCGCTCTTGCCTATTCTTGCAACCTAATATGAAGCCCCTGCCTTGCCCTCTGGACTCTGGTTGCCGTCCTCTTTCCCAAGGCCTAGGAAGTCATCTTGTCCCCAAACCTACCCCTTTGCCGAACTGGCTTCTCTCTTAGCTTTTAAACATCACATCCTCTAAGAAACTTTCTAGGTAGTTTTTCCTAGGTTCTTCTCTGCTGCTTCAGCCCATTCTTTTGTTCTGCAGTTCTTGATGTCATTTATAATTATTAATTTGGTGACAGACTGACTGCGGCTCCCACTGAAGGCATAAACTCCAGAGCAGCAGGTCCCATGGTGGTAATGTTCATCACTCTGTAACAGATGCCTACAAGTAATAGGAACAGTTCTCACTTATCAATCACCAAATATGTTTCAGAAACTGTTCTAAGATCAGTAGGAATATATGTGTATGTACACATGTATGTGCATACAAATAGATGCACATTTCCATACACACATGCATATATACACACATGTGCATCTACATGCGTGTGCACACACACAAATACATGCTAATTGCATGCTCATAATAACCCTATGAGGAGCATCACTCTATCTTCGTTATGTAGTTGAGTAAAGCACAGGGAGGACGAATGACTCGCTCAGGGTCACATCCTGGGTGCTCTAGAGTTTATGTTGTTAAGCATTTAGTGCTGTCTCAATGCAGTCCTAAGAATAAGCAAATGTTTGGTTAATGTTTGCAGAATAAATGAATGAGGAATGAGGCAAACTGAAGATGCCACTGTCCCCAAGAGCAGTGCTATCCCACAGAGCCACAGATGATGGAAGGGCTCTGCGTTGATGTGTCCTGTACAGTAGTCGCTGGTGACATGTGGCTACTCTAGTGTCTCAGGAACTGGATTTTTCATTTTGTTTAACTTTAGTTATTTTAAATTTTAGGAGCAACATCAGGCTGCTAACTACTGTAGTGGAGAGTCTCAAAGGTTTTATTTTAGGGCTGGAGTGGTGGCTTAGTGGTTACGGCGCTTGACCAGCAAGCGCGAGGACGTGAGTTCAAAGTCCAGCACACATACACAACGAAGTGTCTGAGGAATTAAAGTCACATGAAAAACTAAATAAAGATTGCTTCTCTCTCTCTCTCTGTCCCCTCTTTCTTTAAAAAAAAAAAGGTTTCATTTTATTTTTTCAGTACTGGGATTGAATCCAGGGGTGCTCTACCACCAAACTGCATCTTCAGCCCTTTTTTATTTTTCTATTTTGAGACAGGGTCTTACTAAGTTCCTGAGACTGGCCTGGAACTTGCAATACTCCTGCCTCAACCTCCTGAGTCAGTGGGATTACAGACATGTGCCACTGTGCCTAGCTGTAGTCTAAGACTTTGGGGACCATATTGATTTTGATGCCTTGAAGTTTACAGTATTGATGAACAGAAGTCCAAAGAGAACTCTGGATTCCCCTCGCATTTCCTTCGTTCCTGGCGTACCTCTGAACTTTGCTGCACTGGAGAACGTGGGGACATTCCAGATCCAAATCACAACAGCTGAGTACCTGGGTCTGCAGCCTTACAGTTCCCAACTAGCTTCTGGAATATCCATTTTGCAAAAATTGCTATGAAATGGCACTGATTAAACTTGCTCCTGGACAAATGAATAAATGGGTGGAATCAGACTTGTTCTCAAAACTGAGCCCAGAGTGGATGGGAGAAAGTTTGACAGATATCTAGAAAGACACAGTTGGTTTAGATGGAGAACACTCATTTATTTAAATGGAAAAGCAATCAAAGACATAGAGAATAAAAATCAGACTGAGACCTATCCAGGAAAATAGGGAACAGAAGTGTGGCACTAGTCCTCCAATTCATGGGCAATTACTACGCATGTTCTCAACAGCATCCAATAATTGGGGTGGAGAGAATGCATTTCTTTTCTCCCACCATTTGCATATTTGGAATCTCACACTGTATGTAGGTTAGAGCACAAAGATGCTGCTTTGTTTAGATTTTTGCTTTTTCTGTGGAATCCAATACACAGCAATCCTTTTGTATGTCAAAGAGCAGAAAGGCCCCACTTCCTCTTTTCAAAAAGCTGTGGGCAGAAGTCAACTGCTGTATTTTTTCCGTGCAGCTCTCCAGTTGAGTATTACTAGATGGATGCTGGTTGTAGATGCCACAGAAAAGCAGTGAATTTGTTCACCACAAAGAACTTTCTATGTTAGGGCGCGACGAACAGCATCATGCTTCTGAAAGTGAAATATTCACTAAGTCATCCAAATGTCACTATAAATAGGAAGCATTTAAACACAGAGACATACCCAGCTGATGACTAAGTGCTTCATTTTCACCAAATAGCTGTTATCAGCAAAGACGGAAGACTGCGTCCTTGATCTTCCCAAACTTCCTTACACTTACTCTTAAATTTCACTAAAAGCATCTGGTTATAAGAAATATCAAATAAAATTTCATTTTGATGCATGTTTAGACTTTTCTTATCAATTACACCACAGATCAGGAAACACCTTTAAACAGAAAAGGACTAAACCAACCATCCCAGTTCATTCTAGACTGGGGGAAATATCTCTTAAGAAACTATCTCCCTACTGGGGCTGACACCACATGTTCCCAGAGTGGGTTCCTGAGAACATAAGTTCCACCAGTTGTACCACAAAGCAAGCGTTCCATAGTGACAGCCCACTCCACTGTGCAGAACGATTTAATTATTTTCATAAACATTTTCAGACTTCAGCTGGGTGTGGTGGTGCATCCGCTAATCCCAGGGACTTGGGAAGCTGAGGTAGGAGGATCATGATTTCAAAGCTAGTCTCAGTGATTTAGCAAGGCCCTAAGCAACCTAGTGATACCCTGTCTCAAAAGAAAACATAAAAAAGGGTTGGGGATATGGCTCAGTGGTTGAGCCCTGGGTTCAATCCCTAGTGTGTTATTTGTGTATGTATGTGTATGTGTGTGTGTGTGTGTGTGTATATATATATTTATATGTATACATCTATAAAAGCGTGTGTGTATATATATATATATATATATATATATGTATATTCAGACTTCAGATATACTTGTGACATCTCAACATACCTGCCAGATGAGAAGTCACACATATAGATGTTTAACAGCAAGGAAGCACAGACAATGGTAATGCACATTTTTCTTGCAAGCTCAGTAGAGTCTCACTTGGTCTTTAGGATCTTGTGTAAGCCCATTTCATAAAAAGTCCACGCTGTCCAAGACAGGCTGTGGTGGCTGGAACAGTCTTCTGTAGGAGTGTGTCAAGGGTCAGAGCACTCCACAACGTGAGGATGCAGGACCTTAGGTACCAAAGAGCTGAGGTGACTGGATGTTAAGTAAAGTCAATCATCTCACAATCTTGAAACACAGGCTTGGGTACATTTGGAAACCCGCTTGGGAATCCAGAGAACTCACAAACATGCTAAAGGCTCTGACAAGTCCTGCAAAAGATAACTTTGACAAAAGCCAAAGGATTTTGACTAATTTGGTCTTGGGAAGCTCAGAATACACGCATATGAGAAAACTAATGATTGTGTGTTGAGAAGGTAACCGACTAATCTAAACAATGTTTCCCAAAGTGGATTTCAAGTAAAAACCAATATGAGATGTCATACTAAGTGCAGAGAATTCTTTACATTTGAATGCATGGACATTCTGACTTATAAGCTGTTCTGGGAGGTTAGTATGAAAGGATCTGTCCTCTGTAATCTAACATCATCTGCCCAGCACAGTAAACCTGAGTGAGCAGATCAGCAAAATTTGCATACAATAGTATGCAAAAAGCTGGGTTAAAAAATGTAGCATCTATCACTTAATGTTCCCCTTTCCAAAATACCATTGTATTTCACAAAAGAGGAAACAGAGTATTTGAAAGTCTAAACAAGTTTCTAGGCTCACTGAGCAGTTAAGTAAGTGAGTGGTGACTAGAATACAGAGTGGGTCTATTTGAGAGTGTGAACTCTTAGCCGTGCTATAGCTTTGGGGCGCAGACCCCACACTTGTAGCCACACAGACCCTACACTTGTAGCCACTCACATGAAGTCAACACTCCGCCAGGTCTAGGTTTCAGCAGCAAAATAGCAGCTGTCTGCCAGGGCCAGCTTCATGGATATGTGATCTGTCCATATCTTAGTGCTTTTCCTTGCTGCCTTGAAATTCTTAATAATTTTATAACCAGAAGCCCTATGCTTAAAGTTTGTACTGAGCTTCACAAATTACGGTCAGTGCTGTCCACAGCACTTAAACCAGAACTGACCTGAAGTTTTAAATGCTGCATAGAGTTCAGCCTAAATGGTTGCTCAGTCTAAAGCAAAGTTCAGGAAGCTAGTTTGGAAATGTGCTGTTCAGTTCTAGGTTGTGAATACAGCTCCTGCCTTATCAGAACTCCACCAGGGACAGGTAAGCTTCCATATTACAATCAGTTAATTTCCCTGTGGAGAATTTTTGAAACTCATGAGCACAGGGCAGGCATTTCCCAGTCTCCTGCACTGAACCCATTTCTACAGGTGTAATTCCAACACACTGACAAATTACATGGCTTCGTGGTCACACAGAGCAGTCATGGTCCTCTCCTACATGGCTAAGGATGCTCCAGATACACCACACTATTTCTTACTGCAGCAGGAACTACTGGTTGGTAATGAGCCATCTCCGTCTCCCTTGCTTACCTTGCCCAAGAGGCTGGAGAGCCAGGTGTGGTGGTGCACATCTGTTATCCCAGCACCTCAGAAGGTTGAGGCAGGAGGATCTCAAGTTCAAAGCCAGCCTCAGCAGCTGAGAGAGGCCCTATCTCAAAATGAAATATAAAAAGGTCTGGGGATGTGGCTCAGTGGTTAGACACCCTTAGGTTCAATTCCTGGTACAAAAAAAAAAAAAAAATTGGAGAAATGCTGGACATTTCTTCTTTCCATCCTATTTTGCAGGTGTCATTGTGTGCCCCGATTCTGGACAAGAGAGTAAGGGAAATCATCTGGGATACCTCTGGGAAAAGCTCCTTTCTTCGTTTTAAAAGGAGAGTGCCACTACAGGGAGAAACATTTCCAGAACTGTTCTAATGCATAGGTCCTACCTGATGTAGTCTGGAGCTATGGCAGCAAGCGTCTCTCCTCTGTGCACCTGCTTCCTTATTCCAAAATGTGGACAGTCTCTAACTCAGGGTGGTCGCTCGAGGATTAAACAGGACACTGAGAAGCCAGGAAGTGCTTGTGACAAGGTGCAGCGCTTTGGAAGCACTCGGCAGGTCTTAGGTGTTACTGGTTTTCATCTCAGGTGTGATGGGGAGTTGTTTCTCACATTCTCGGGGCATCACACACACCTAAGTTCTGCTCCTGAGAAAATACACAATAAACGTTTAATAAAAAGTAAACTGAAAAAGAGCAGAGTCATGGATAATCTCTGCACAGCCAAACTGATCATCATATGGGACTTACGTAGTATGTTAGAGCTTGGGGTCTGGAGTTGAGCGACCTGAAGCTGCCTCATCGTCATCTATGTCAGTTAACCTCATAGCACCTCAGTTTACTTAACTGCAAAATTGAAATAATAATAGCACCCCCCATGAGGCATTTGGGTGGGTGCTTGTTTTCACCTGCTGTGTGACACTTTGCAATTAGTCCATAAATGTCAACTCTTTCTAGTTGACCTTGTAGGAGGCTCAGAGAGCCATGCTTATCGGAAATGTGTATTTTATAGAGATGTTCTTATTTTTCTCTCTGACACCCTTTCTAAATCTTGGGAGAGTTGGCTAGACACTAAATGCAAGATGACCTTTGACCTTCCCCACCATCTGTGCAATCTTATCTTGCTAAGGTCTGTATCACACCTCACCTCAATTCCCTGTAATAAAACAAAATTCTCCATGTAAGGGTAGTAATTCTCATTTGCAAACTCATATATAATTAGTTCTCTAAATGCATCTTGCAAATTGGATACAGGCACGTCACTCTGGGAGCACCTGCTCTGGGAGCCGAGATGAACTGCTATCCCACTCCACAGTGTAACAGTATGGTGGCAACACTGTCTCCATGTTCCCCAGGAAATACTAGAAATACCTCCTCCTGGCTTCCATGACCACAGGCATCTCTCTTCCTTCCACAGTCATGCAGGATCACAGGAGTCAAAGAGCAACAGGGAGATGATGTGACAGAAAGAACATCTCTAGGTGACATTCAATCACCTGGGGAGCAAGAGTTGACAGCCAGAACTGAGACCTCATTGAGGTCCACGTGCTCCAGACTGAAGAATTCTAGGGTGGCCAGAAGAGCATCATCTGAGGGCAAGAAGCTGATCTCTTGTGGGTAAAGGACAGAGGTGTGAGGAGTTTTATCCTAGGGACACTCGGTGGAGAATGCTGGGAAGCAGGCACACAGGAAAAAGACGTCAGGACCTTTACTGCTGTTCTCTGCCCAGTGACCACGCTGTTGCGTTTTTTAAAAAATTATTATTAGTTCGACACAGACTTACATATTGGAGGGACCTGTTGTTACATAATCATGCATACATGCATATTGACATAGTGAGATGGTCAGCTGAGGTCGATCCTAGACCAGGATCTACCCTCTTCATCCATTCCCTGAACTCATGTCTCCTCTGTAATTCCACCACACTATAGTTTGAAATGAACATATACATGTATAATAACTGTTATCATTTCTGAGGTTCTCTGCCTGTCTGCGTATAGCTAGGCTTCTTTGATATCAACACCTCAATCTCTTCCAGTCCCTGTGACTCAGTAGCTGCTCACATCAACCCCTTGATTGACAGAAGTGGGAGGGACTAACGACCTAAGTTCAGCAAGAGGGACGTTTGAAGCTTTTCTTTTCTTTTTTTTAAGAGAGACGGACAGTGAGAGAGAGAGACAAAGAATCAATTTTTATTGAGTTTTTCCCATGGCCTTCGTTGCTCTGACTCTTAGTTGTGCACGTGGGTGCTGGGTTTGAACCCGTGTACTTGCGCATGCCGGGCAAGCACCGTAACCACAGAGCCACCGCTCCAGCCCCCAAAGCTTTTCTATCTTAACTGTTTTTTTTTTAAAAGACAGTGGGAGAGGGAGAGCGAGAGAGAGGGAGAGAGAGAGAGAGGGAGGGAGAGAGAGAGAATCAATTTTATTTAGTTTTTCGTGTGACTTTCATTGCTCACCTTGTTGTGTACATGGTGCCGCGTCCTCGTGCATGACAGGCAAGCACCGTAACCACTGAGCCACCACTCCAGCCCAACTTTTAAAGCTTTTCCTGAAATAATTTACAAGTTGCTATCCTCCTGTGTGAATGCTAAGCTGGTAGGATATGAGCTGAGGTCTGCTGGGGACATTCAAAGGAGAGCGCTTGAAAATAAAACCAACCTCGAGGAGAGACAATCAGCTGGTGAGGAGAGGCAGTTCTGCTAGGTTATTATTTAAGAATGTGCAGCCAGCCAGCCATAAATCCCCTGGACTTTTCAGTTGTAAGCCTGGTAAATTCCCTCTCTGCCTAAGCCAGTTGAAGTTAGTTTCATTTGCAACTGAGGGAGTGGGGAAGAAAGAAAGAAATCTGAGTCATTACCAAGGTAAAGGATAAGTCACACTGATTGTTACACACAGTGCTTTCTCCACAACACACCAAATATCCTTAATGGGATCTGTGATGGCCATACTTACTTAACAACTTCCTCAAAAATTCAGGACATTTGCTTAGATTAAAACAGAATTTTAGAGGCTGTAGCGGTGGCTCGGTGGTTACGGTGCTTGCCTGGCATGCACGAGTACACGGGTTTGAACCCTAGCAGCACACACACAACGAAGTGTCAGAACAAAGGAAACCATGTGAAAAACTAAATAAAACTGATTCTCTCTCTCACTGTCCCTCTGTTTAAAAAAAAAACAGTATTAAAAAAAAAAAAAGAACAGATTTTTACTCAAAGAACAAGGCCAGCAGAATGTTTGAGAATCAGAACCATTCTGGAAACCTGGCACATGTGAAAAGAACACATGTCCTGAATAGAAATGATCACAGTCTCCTTACCCTCACGTGTGCTTGAGGCAGGCACTTCAAACTCTCATTTTCCCATTTAGTAATCAGGCTAAAAATAGCTTGCCTATACTCTCTGCTGCAGATTGAATCACACAGCTCAGAAGCCCTCACGCCAATTACCTGCAGCAGACTCTAACTGAACAGTCGATATCTGGGCCCTGTAGAGAAAAGCCCACAGGGGGATTCAGTCCACACCACCCCTGAGTGTTGGAGAGCCTCCCATCCCAATAACTCGGCTCTCAGGATCCCAGTGCACTTGACCTCGCAGAGATGACAGCCTAGGCCTTAGATTCTCCTGGAAGCTGGGCTGAGCCAGCTTCGCCCTCGCCAGTCCTATGGTGTAAGCATGGTCTGGGAGCAGCTCTGATGGACTGGCAGTTGCAACTCACAGGGCTCCTAATATAGCACCTTATGATCTGACCATTAATTTCTTTTTGTAATTCATAAGGCAAATGCTGGATGTACGAGGCACCTGGTGGAACATCTTACATTTACAGTGAGTCACAAAACTCTGTGATTTAGGATCTATTGACATCCCCAGTAGACACACAAGGAAACAGACTCCAAGTCCAGGAAAATTTCAAGATCTTATCCCTAGTGAACATCAGAGCCAAGGCTAAATTCTAGGACCAACCGCTCATCTCAAACCACATTCTCCATGCCTACTATGTTTAGACTTTAATGAGAACTTTGATATTTTATTTGGGGACCTTGGCTTTCATTTTTTATAATATTTAGTAAGGAATTCTGAAAATAACTGACTAGGCCTGGCATAACAGGCATGCACAACAGTGGTGATTTACCCCTTTCCTGTGTCAGGCACTGTACCGGCTTTGGGAGACACAGTCTGATGCCGCATCATGGAGAGGCCCTGACAAAGGAAGGCCCTTGCTACCCTGGGAGAAACTGAGGTTCAGGAAGTTGGCCGTCCCTGCTCTCTTGGAAGCCAGCTGGTGACTGCCTCTTGGCAAAACTGTTGGCCCTTTGGGACCTCGGTTTTCTAATCTATAGGAGTGAGGATCAGACTGGATGGTCTATGAACCCTTCTGTCCTGGAATTTGCTGAGTCTCCAGTTCTCTGCCAGGGTTCTTGAAGAGTAGGATATATAGGCAAATACATGTGAGATCAAATATGCCACATGTAAATAACTGCAAAAAAATGTAGGAAACACATGGAAAGAAACAATTTCCAGATCCATAACCAGAGGGCTGGATCCAGAAGTTCCAAGATGGGACTTTTTTTTTTTTTTAACGGAAGGTTTTGTTATTTTTACTTATTTTTAAAATTTTATGTGGTACTGGGGATTGAACCCAGGGCTTCAGGCATTGCTAGATCAGTGCTCTGCCACAGAGCTATCGCCACAGCCCCAAGATGGGACATTTTTAATAAATCTTGTAAAAAATTTTGATGAATGAGTTTTAACTTCAAACTGGTTATTCAAAGTTGTAGCAGAAGTAGGGAGCTTTTCAGAAACGCAGATCTGGGGCCACATTTCAGATACTTGAAATCAAAATCAATATTTTATCAAGGTCCCTGGTGATGCTGTGTGCACTGAAATGCCTGGAGACTGGGTGAAGCTCAACACCACGGTTGAGCAGAAACCATACTGCTACCTTATGTCCTGGTCTTTAAATTGTTTTAGAGTGGATTTTCTTAACCAGGAGAGACCTGTAATCGCCACTCCTAAAATAAAAGCCTCATCTGGAACAGTGTTTTTCAAATCACACTTGGCAGAGCCCTAGCCTTCAGTCCTCCAGAGCCACCTGGGGATAGGGATTGTGTGAGGCAGCCTGGACTGAGCTGGGCCTCCAGGCTACAAACTCCACATCAAATAGAGCTACTCTGCTTTGATCAGTTCTAGAAATTGGGATTACAGTTTGATTTCCTTTGAAAAGAAGATTTTACTGCTTTAATATTTTTTTTCCTTAATCAACCTGGTGTTTCTTCACAATGTCCAACAACGTTAATGGTATCTTCCTATTAATACTCAAGAGATGGGTTTGGGAATCAACCTGGTTTCGTTTTCCTATACACATCCCTTGGAGGCAGAGATGTGACCTTCAAAATGTCAAAACCTTCTCCTGTTCCCAGGAGGACTATTAAGTTACTTTCTTCTCCTATTTTAATATGCAATGACCAAGAACAACGCTAATGTGGAAAATTCTGAGTTCAGCTCATACACCGTCCCTACCTAGTTTATCCTCTAACAAGAGCTCCATTGTATTCTTTTTCTTATAAACCAAAACATTCCCACCAGTCAATGGGAATTTGATACTCAAGGTAAACATCACAGTCCGGATCTCTCTTTGGTCCCTATTTTGGGGACATCTTAGTGATTAGCATTGCTTAGTGGCTCTACTGTTGGAGTATCTCAGAATTTACTTAAGAAAGCAGCTGCACAGGGCTCAGGAAAGGATGACCCCAGTTTTAGTGACACCCAAAAGATGGGTCTCAACTGGGATGCAAAGAATAATCACTTCAAGAACTGTTTTTTAAAAAGCTGTTTATTCAACACCTCCTGCACACTAATTTGATGAAAGGACATAGAAATTTAAAAACCCTATCTGCGCGGATCTAGTAGTACTACTAACAATTTTTCTCTGGAAGTTTTAGGTACAAATAGGTGCTATCAAAGAAGGAAAACAGGGTGTCAGTGTAGTTCATAGACACATACTCTCTGAGATGGGTGGTAGCTGGGTCTGGTTTGATAATTGAATTTTGGATAGATGGAGCTACAGGAAGAAGTGGGGAAAGAAGAACAGAAGCATAAATAATAAGTGCAAATGCCCCCAAGTGGAAATGAGCCTTGTGTATTCAAAGATAGATAAAAAGCTCATGATGGCTAGAGCAAGGAGAAGGTGGAGTGCAGTCAGGGGAAATGAGATCCTGGTGGCAGTGAAGAACTAGATTATGGAGGTCTTATAAGCCACAAAAAAAAAAGAGGAAGGAATTATTTCTCAAATATTATTTTCCCAGTGGGGTGGGAAAATGTCTGACATCTACACAAAAGTCTACACCGTTCATGTGAACAATAGCTTACATTCTAAGCAATGCTTTCCAGTTTTATTCGATTTTAGTTTTGTGTGTAATGGGGATCAGAGTTGGTATTTTTCCCTGGGGACACTGACTGGAAGTGCTGGGAAAGGGTTCTTTCCAGGGGTACGGCATACAACACACCTGTTCCTCAGAGGTATGACTCTCTTATTCTGCCCTAGGAATGTGAACGCCACCCATAGTGACCACCTACTATCCACAGGAGTGGGCTACATCCAGTGGTGCCCCAAATCAACCATATACATGCTCATAAATTTCACCCTAAATGATCTCCAGCTAAGGTCATTCACGATAAATTACAAACATCTATACTCTTTACAACTGTGTTGGGTTTAAGTGCTCCACAGCACTCAAACCCAGTGCAACCAAAACTCATCGATTATGACTTAGACATGAGGTGTCCCCCAAAAGCTCATGTGTGAGACAATGCAACAAAGTTTAAAGGTGAATTGATTGGGTTTTGAGAACCTTAACCCAATCAATCGATGCGTTAATCCATTTGAATGAATGAACTGTGCGTGGCTGAAGGGTGTACGTAACTGCAGACATGTCTTTGGGGCATGTACTTTGTCCCTGGTGAGCAGAGCACTCTCCACTTCCCGTTGCCATGTCCTTCCCTGAAGCATGCCCTTCTGATATGATGTTTTTCCTCACATTGGGCCTAGAGCTATGGAGTTGGCTATCTGTAGACTGAGACCTCGGGAACCAGGAGTCGAATAAACTTTTCCTCCTCTAAATTCTTCTTGCAGGTCTTTTGGTACAGTGGCAACAAAGCTGAGTAAAACAAAAACAAGCCTGCTTTCTCCTCCTATACTCTCTATTAGTTGGTATCAATATAACCCCAAACAGATACTTACTGGATGTCCAATAACTGTCGAGTAAATAAATGAACAAATGAACAAACTTTGAGACTCAAGTAAGAGCAGAACTCAGAGAGGGAGAAGGCAGGGCAGGTGAGCATGTGTCTTAAAGAGACACATCTCCAGTGCTTCTGAGCCATGGGCAGTGGACAGAGGCTCTTAACTTCACTTGCACATTGGAATTTTCTGGAATCTTCTAGGCACCTTGAAATGTGGCCCAAGTATCAAGATTTTTCAAAGCTCTTAAGTGATTCTTATTCATTCCAGTGAAAAAACTACTCTTCAAGTGTTTCTAAAATGGAAGTCATCTTTCCCCAGCCCTGTGTAGCTTCTTTATTAAGTGGATTCCGAGACACTCTGACAGCAGAGCCGTCAAGCAATACTCATCACTAAGGATGTCCCCAAAATTTTTAGTCTGAAGAAAGATCAAAAGCAGCTGGTTACCTCAAATATAAATTCCCATTCACTAGTGGGAACATTTTGGTTCATGAAGAAAGGGCACGTGGGGCACAGGGGCCAAACTAGTGTGGTCTATGAGCCCTCTCCCAAGCCTCTCTCAAACCCTATAAAGTGTCACACAGGTCTCCCTCACTCCCTCACTAGTTCTGACTCACAACGGAAGAACAGTTTGTATTTTTTTCACCAAATATGGCCTCATTTGTCCTCACTGTGGGCATTCTTCTTTTATTAGGCTGTAAGTGCTCTGAGAGCATGAGCCAATACTGCTTGTATATCTGCTGAAGGAACAAGGATCAAAATTAGCATACCATGCCTTCTAAGTACGTGCAGGTCTTGGAATCACATGGGCTAGCATTCAAATCCCAGCTCTCCCATAAATCGAGCCAATGTGTGACTCTATTTAATTGTGTAAAATAAGCATTAAGTAGTCCCTGACTCTCAGAAATTGGATGGAACTTAAATAAGATAAACAATGTTCTTATTTCCTGTTGAGACACAACTATAATCCCAACAGCAATTAATTACTATCTTCTATGGTTCTGGGGATTGGCAGGCTCAGTTAGGAGGTTCTTCCTCAGTGCTTTATATGGGTACAGTCCAATGGCAGAGGCTGGGCCACCTGAATGCTTCTTTATACACCTGCCCAGTACTGGGCTGGGATGGCTATATAGTGGGGTGGTGGCCAGCTTAGATCTCTCCATTCCCTGTGCCTAACCTGGGCATCCTTACAGCGATGTCAGCTCAGGATTGTTGAACTTATATGGCAGCTAGCTTTGTCCTTGAATGAGTGTTCCAAGAGGCAGGAAACAGAAGCTGCCAATCTATTGAGGGCTGGGTCTAGAAATAGTCACAGACTCACTTCCTCCATATCCTTCTGCTCCAAACAGTTATAGTCCTCATGCAGACTCAAGGGGATGGGTCAGAGACTCACCTCTTCAAGAAGAAACACTAATCAATTTGTGACTATGTTTTATCCACCACCATACATAAAGCACATTTATGTCTCTGGTACATATTAAACTATAATAATTCGAATATATTCTATTGCAACAGAGCCTAAATGCCATTCCATTCACTATATAGTGATATCCCCTGATCTTTTCTTGAATTGAATGGAAGATACCATAAGCAAATGTGGGAGGTATAGGAAAGAGTGACCATTCTAATCACTGCAAAGGAACAGTTCCCTGTGGGAGGCTCTGAGTCACCATCTGTTTGTTGGACACCATAGGACTGCAGGAAGTTGCTGTCATAATTCCTCCAATGCAGTTATTGTGAGGTTGCATAGAAGAGGCTGCTAGGGAGAAATGTCCCATTGCCACTGCAGGGTGGGCAGGGTGCTTCTGTGTTAAGGTGGCACCATCAGCAGGGAACATGGAAAGATCAAGGAAGTTTACAGAATGGGAGGAGAGAACTTAATACTTTGTCTCCTTGGATTTGTTTAGGGCAAAGATGACCCACCATTTTTTTGGAAATATATGAAATTGAGGCAAGGCAAGCAATAATGTATTTGACTTAAAAATAATTCATTATGACAAAGTTGAGTTTATTCTATTTATGTAAGGTATTAGTGACACTAGAAAATCAAATTGAAAAAAATTCACCATGTTAATATGTTGTGTTAGTCCCTAAAAATGGTCTCTTGATATAACCATGTGTGGTCCCTGCCCTCACAGAATCTGGGCTGGGCCGTGACTTACTTTAGCCAACAGAACATGACAGAAGAGATTCTGTGCTAATTCCAGAAACATGAAGAAGAAGGTCTGGCAGCCTCTGCTTTTGCACTTTGGTATGACTGAGCCACCATGTAAGAAGTTCAGCCACCCTGCTAGAGGAGCTCACACGGAGAGAAGGAGGCCCTAACGTGAGCGGAGTGAGGCAAGCCCAGCCCTCCCACCACGCTGGCTTCACTGGGACTTCCAGGTGTCTCAACCATGGCACCAAACAAGGAATGCGCTTCCAGGTGACTCAAGCCCCACACCTCATCGCGTGGCCTTTGCACAGAAGCACCCCGACCACCACTGCTCACCACAGACTTGGGAGAGACAAGAAAAGCTAAAGTTATTTCAGTCTACTAACTGCTGGTAGGGTTTGTTACAAAGCAATAACTAACTAAAGAATATTAAAAGAAAAAAGATAATCTTAAAGAATGCAGGAAAAAAATTTAAAAAAAAATTCTTGAAGCAAACTTGGAATTAAAAAGGGACCTCATTCCTGTAATCTGATGAAAGGAATCTACAGACACACCCACAACAATCATCACACTCAAGAGCAAGTATCCCTTTGAAACCAAGAAAAAAGGAAGATGCTCACTATCACCACTTCTAATCAGAAGGACATTGAAAGTTCCAGTCAATAAAGTGAAACAAAACGAAGCTGAAAGGCATGTGGCTTAGAAAGGGAGAAACCGGATTGCATGCAAAAAATAAAAAATAAACTTTGAATTAAGCAGATTTTTATGGATATAAAATCAACTATACTACTACTCGTTAGAAATTAGAAAATACAAATTGATAAAATGATAGCATTCATAATGGCATCAAAAATATCCAAGAATATGTTTAATGAAAGAGCTGAAGACTTCTAAGTGAACTACAAAATGTTATTATTAACAGGCATTAAAGAGTATCTACTTACATGGCCACAGATTGTAAGGCCCAGTATTAAATATGTTCAGATTCTCTTCCAATGTGATCCCATTGAAATCCCCCGATTTTTTAAGAACTCTATAGCTGATTTTAAAATGAATATGTGCCTGTAATCCCAGTGATTCAGGAGGTTGAGGCAGGAGGACTGCACGTTCAAGCTCAGCCTCAGAGACACAAGCCCTAAGCAACTTAGCGAGGCCCTATCTCAAAATAACAAATAAAAAAGTGTTGCAGCTCTTTTAGAATTTGTCTAGCAGGCTTTCTGGCGGTTCCTGGAAAGCCCTCCAAAAATAAATAAATAAATAAATAAATAAAATAAAAAGGGCTGTTAATATTGCTCAGTGGTTAAGCGCCCCTGAGCTCAAACCCCAGCATCCCCCTCAAAAAAATGAAACGTGTTCAACTTCATGCAAATAAAAACAAAATGCAAAATGTTGTTCATCCTCTACTAGAATGACATTTAAATCGAAAAGGTCAAATACTGAGTGAACTTAAACTATTACGAATCATCATCGTACATAGCTAGTGTCAATGGCACAAACATTATTTTCTTTATTATATTACTGACTCGAGATAGAGCTATCTTGTGACTAAGCGATTTCAGTGCTGGGTATGTATTTTCAAGAGACAGATGCAAGACTAATAGTGCAAACTGGCAAAGCCCATCCTGCCTGCAGTCCTAGGAAGGTATGGTATATGCACTATTAAAAAGAACAAGCTAACAGTGAGCCAAAGAAGCCAGACACAAAATATGAATCTACTTCTATGAAAGTTATAAAAATAGATATTTTAGAGGATTCATTCTTAAGTGCAAAAACTAAGAAGAAAACAAGGGCATCCCAGTGGTGTTTCCTTCTAGGGCAGCAGGAGCAAAGTGTGATGGGGAGAGAGACTAGTGGGCTTCTGGCCAGGATATCTCTTTTGGCTGGGGAGGAAATGACATGGGGTTCATTTTTACAATTATTCAACTAAATATAAAAATGTTTTATGTACTTTCCTGTGATTGTGTTCTATATTTCACAATAAATGAAATAAAAATAGTAAGTCAAATAAGTACATGCAAAGACCTAAGTCATAAAGATATTAGCTATAATTCTGTTCATAAAAGAGGGGGGAAAGGGCTGGAGCAATGGCTCAGCAGTTAAAGTGCTTGCCTGGCATGCCCAAGGGACCAGGTTCAAACCCCAGCACCATGTATACAATTAAATGCCAGAGAAACAAAGGCCAGAAGAAAAAATAAATAAAATTGATTCTCTCTTAAAGTGAATTAATTAATTAGTTAATTATTTTAAAAAGAGGGGGAAAGTGCCAAACATTGAACCGCTTGCATTATGTCAGGAGGTGGATCAAATGCATCACCACACACAGCCCAGATGAGTTCATGCACTCTCCCGCACTGATAGCACAGGAGAGTGTTTCACAGCTTCTAAAGACAATTGCAATGTATAAATAGGCGAGAAATCTTTTTAACATATTGTGCACCTATATTCTTTTTTTAAAATTTATTTTTATTAGTGCATTATAGTTTTACATAATTAGTTGTCACATACTCCTAGATGCACACAATTCAGGATTACAATTTGTTCATTATCCCCCCACACATCTGTCTACCTCCCTCCTCTTGTCCCCTAATCCCTTCCCTTTCTTCTGGGTCCTATATTGTTCCTAAAACACCCAAATACAGTGACATAATTCTTATACTTATGAAGAACATTTTTATATATATGGCTATAGTATATACAGTGACATTTATAACTGCTTGGAATGCACCTTGCCTTATCTTACTTCCAACATTTCCCCTTCTCCTCCCTTCCTATCATCCCTTGTTATTCTTCAAAATATTTGACAATGGGATTAAACATTTACGTTTTTGTACAGGTATGCACCATGGCTTCTTCAAATATCTTATGAAGTATATTGCAACTGTATCTCATAAATATTAGCATTTTGCATTTTTTTTCCTATGGATCTAAAACATGAGTTTGTCTTCTTTACTCCTGAGCCTGGGTTTAGGTCCAGCCTCCACAAATGAGGGATACCATTCGGCCCTTGACTCTTCTGTGTTTGACTAACTTTGCTCAGCATGATTTCTTCCAATGCCATCCATTTACCTTCAATAGATGAAATATCATTGTTTGTAATAGCTGAGTAGAACTCCATTGTGTATGTGTGTACATATATACATATATATCAGAGCTTTTGGATCCATTCATCCAGTGAGGGGCATCTGGGTTGGTTCCATAATTTAGCTATTGTAAATTGTGCTGCTATGTATACTGCTGTGTCATTGTAATGTGCTGATTCAAACTCCTCTGGGAAAGTACCCAGAAGAGGGACAGCTGGATCGAATGGTGGATTCAACCCTAATTTTCTGAGGAGTCTCCACACTGCTTTCCAGAGCGGCTGGACCAGTGTGCAATTCCATGAACAGTGTGTGCACATATATTCTAATTTTTTTGAGAGAGAGAGGGACAGTGAGAGAGAAAGAAAAAGAGAATCAATTTTATTAGTTCTTCATTCGGTTTTTATTACTCTGACACTTGGTTGTATATGTGGTGCTGGGTTCAAACCTGCATCCCCACGCATGCCAAGCAAGTGCTACAACCACTGAGCCACTGCTCCAGCCCCAATATTCTAATGTTCTAAAATATGAATCATGGTAAGATTGGTGAAAACACATGCTAGCCAGGATTCTATTTAAGCCATGATTGCACTGGTGATTTTTTTCCCTTGGTTTTGCTTATTTGAATAGTTTTAATTCTGAGCAATGAATACGGGTTACTTTTGATGGATACAAAAAGGAGACAATCTGTTCTATTGGAAATAATAATGAGAAAAAGTCTAGGTTTCTCAAAACGTGCATGAGAAACAAAGTGTTAGGTAACTTATGTATTTGGAAAACACCTGGAATTCAGCCCACTCCAGTATAACTTTCCTTGACAGTGGCCACCCACCTGGTAACTTTTTCCAGCAAGTGCAGCTCTGACAGCAGACTCTAATTCTGCTGTCTGTTGGGAAACAAGTATGGCAGTGAGCTGCAGAGGTGTGGGTGAGGGCCAAGTGGAAGGGGAGTGGAAATCCTCCAGCTGTTTCAGGGATCACACCTCAGCTCTCCTCTCTCTGGTCTGCTGCCTCTTACAGACCACAACAGAAAAGGTAAACGTATCTAACAAGGAAGGAGGGAGTTATTGGATGACATAGCATGCACTCTGGAGAAATGTTTCAGTGAAACACAGCATGCCAAACCCAGTGCTCACACCTAACCTCACCTGGGCACACTGGGCACTGAGGGTGAGAAGCCTCATAACAACAGGGCAGGGAGGGGTAGAGAAGGGAATTGGTTGTGGGCAAATGCTAATCAGGAGCCCAGTGATTATCACTCATACTTAGATGCTTCGTCTATATGAACATCAATGGCAGCTTCTACACAAACTATTCCTTGTTTCCTCCTTCAGCCTGACAGTTCTCAGCAGCCAGGGTGGGGTTCCCTCTGCACATCTGTTAGTTCATCAAAGTGGTAAGCACAGGTACATTAGTGGCCTCCAACTGATGCCCTCAGTCCAAGAAGTAGTGGCCTCACCCCTTGTCATCAATTTTAACAGCAAGCACTTCTTAAGTCAACAGAATAAAATCCATAGAACATTTTATAGCAGGTAAGGTAAAAAACATTAATTGGAAAAAAGGTATCAATAACCCATTTATGACTACATGAAACATGCAACTAACTAATCTTTATTGTACTTCCTTATGTGTGTCATGGTATATGAAAGATTGGAAATTCTTAAGGGCTTTATAGGTCATCCCCACAAGAAATAAAGTCCAAGGAACTTCTTTCCTTGGCTAGGTGGCAAGCATGGGAGAGAGGCTGAGGAGTTGAAATATCATTCTTCTTTGCATTATTGGGGGACTGAACTCAGGGATGCTCTACCACTACACTGCATCCCCAGCCCTTTTTCATTTTTCACTTTGAGACAGGGTCTCACTTATTTGCCCAAATTGGCCTTAAACGTGTCTATCCTCCAGCCTCAGCCTCCTGAGTTGCTGGGATCACAAGTGTGCACCACCAGGCCCAGCTCCATTTTTCATGGAAAACCAGTTGCTGTCAATAGCTGTGCTGTAAAATAGGTGTGCTGGACAATAAAGATCAATGAATTTGGGGGAAAACAAAATTCACTAAAGGTACACATAATTCCAGGAACTTCCTAGGGCTTTTAATTAATGAAAATATCTTGTAATTAAAAAGGACATAATTAATGCACAAGATGTTTTTGATGGTACACTACTAACTGAGGAAAATTCTTTGCAAACTGCTACAGTAAAATAATCCTCCCGCTACTGTAACCATGCAGGAGAGGGGTGGAATGCTCTGCTTCCTCCTGGACTTCTTCAAATGTGTACCATACATTGGGTTTGTCTCCATGTAGCAGTTCCAGCCTTTCCCATCTGATCACATGGCGGTCCCAACACTCTTTTATTTATAACAAGTGATAAGCCTGATAAAAGTAAAACTAGATGAGTATGGGGACCTTTTTTTTTTTTACCAACCAGGCTGAGCCCCAGCTCTTTGGAAATGACCTCCCCAGCTCAGGTAGCGTGCAGCCAGAGGATACACTTTATCTCCATTTTCAGCGTATTTTCTTGCTGGTGGGAGGAGAAAAGAACAAAGGGGGGCAAAAAATAAACAGGAATGTGTGGAACACCTTAAAAATGGCATTTCCATAACCTTGCAAAATAATGAAGACTAAAGGTGAAATTTACACATGCACTTAAATACTCATTACAAGTAACTGAGTTAGGCAGTTAACTGATTGGCTTTGAAAACAGCGGAATATAAATATTCAATCGGGAGGATTGTCCTACAGACGAAGTTTTTATAAGGACTAAGAATAGAAAGGGGCTGGAGTGGTGGCTCAGCAGTATGGCACTTGCCTGGCGTGCGTGAGTACACAGGTTCAAACCTCAGCACCACGTACACAACGAGGTGTCCGAGGAATGAAAGTTACATGAAAAACTAAATAAAAATTATTTCTCTGTCTCTTTCTCACTGTCCCTCTCTCTTAAAAAAAAAAAAAAGAATAGAAAGAGGGTGAAGAATTGCACAGTCTTCTTCCCTTTTCCAGAACTTTCAGGTAGACTTTTTATGTTTGAAGTAATGTAAACTCCAGCCATCTGAGCAAAATTCAAATTAAGTCTACATGCCAAAGGAAACAGACCTTTGCATTTATTTTCTGTTCCTACTTCCACTTGGAAGGTGTCTTTTCCCAAGAAACACGTTTAAAAGGACATAAAAGTGGCTTTCTGTTTTGGGCCTGAACGACAATGGAGAAAAAATATTAGCTCAGCTTTTCCATACTTGAAATAATGTGTGATTTTTGCTGTTTCTCCAACTTTCAGGACCAGGTCTGCTATAATGCTTAATTCATTCAGTCCGTGAATCACCTTTCCTTTGTGGGAATATTAATGCCAAACTAAAATTTCTCCATATGAGCAAGGGGAATTTTTTTTTTTTAAATACAGCAGAGCTGGGAGTAGACAGGCAAATAAAATCATTTTGTGTCTACCCCATTCATTCTCCTTTCCACTGTCTGGAGGTCCTGTGGGCTATATCAGTGCATCACTTAAATAGTACCTTCCGATGTTTCAGTGCGACCCAATTAAAACTGATGTCATCTGGTGGTTCCTTGTGCAATTTGTCATCTCCTTGCAAATGGCAAAACAGAGCTCTTCTTTAATTTTGTCCTGCAAGAAACTGCCCATCTCCCTACAGCATTCCAGAAAGCTCTACGAGCAGCTGGAAGAAAACTTAGGGCTCACTAGATTTACCACGGCAAGACATCCAGGGGGTGCATCTGAATGCATGTGCCGTGACAAGCAAGTCAGAGCCTCACCCCCAAATTTCCATTCCAAAACTGAATAACACTAAAGAATTTTTTAAAAATCTTCCTTAAATATATTTATTTCCTCAAAAGGTTGGTATTAGGCTCATATCATGAACTTTGGAAATAAGGCTACATATAGGCAACAAAATCCTATCCTTTGGAACTCAGGGTCCAGCGGGAAGGCAGACATCAAACACAGCACGTGATGACCGCATCGGGCGGAAGTGACCTCTGCTGTGGATTTAAGCTGGGGGTCACGAAGGTCACTGTCCCTGAAGAAGTGAATTCCAGACAGCTGAAGGATGCTAAGTACCCAGCTAAGGACAGGCATGTGCTGCAGACCATCAGAAATAACAGAGCTGGAGGTGAAGGTGCATTTTCTGTTCTTCATAAATTTTGGTCTAAAATTTGCCTTTAGACTGAGACCACTCTCCTCTCTCGCAAGAACTATTTTCATTTATCATGTGATTTTTAGAAGACCATGATTTAAAAGTAAGAGCCTCTATTTATTGAATATTCTGTTGCACCAAGCCCACTGAACTCTCACAAAACCTTTCCTTTTGTCCACATTGAAGGAAACTAGAGGTCAGTAGGTCACCTCGCTGGGCAACGTGGGAGGGAGGATCTGATTCAAAGCCAGATCAGAGATGCTCGAATACAACATTTTTCACCACTTTCCTAGGATTTCTTCATGTTCAGATCCACAAACCATTTCATCAAAATGATGGGGGTGGGGCAGTGTTTGATAAAAAGAGTGAGTCCCAGGCCTCCCCCAGCTGTTTTGAGTTTGAATTTCTGTTGGAGGATGTGGTCAGAGAATCTGCATTTTTACAAGTTTCCCAGGTGCTTCCCAAGTATGTGAGGACCACAGAACTTCATCCCACTTCCATTCCCTGGTGAGAGAAAGACCGACAGACAAAAGAAAGACAGGAAAACAACTGCTAACGCAGTGTTTTGTGCTCTCGTCCAGGGTCTTGGGTTACTCTTTTTGCCATTTGATGAAGTTCCACAATGCAGAGGGGTTATAATTTACAGACTGCAAATAATCGAGCTTCATACTTCAGCAAGATACCTTGGCAGGGCTCAGAGAGCTGCTTAGTCAGTCTTCAAGCAAGCTGTGAAAAGTGAGACTTTTACAGAGGAAGTGAGATAAGACAAAAACTTAAAAAAAAAACAAACATCCTGAGGCCCGGTGTTCAAAAGGCCACTGGCAAAATCTATAGTCTAATTCAGAGTGAGTTAAACAAACACTTTCCGGGCCATCCAGGAAACGTGAAGCAGATGCTGGAAGCTGGATGTGTGCTTTCAACCTGGGTAGAAATATCCTGGGGAGTGATGATATGGAATCGGACACAAAGTTCACATAAAAACAACAAGTGGGATTTGCAGCAGGCAGAGCACCCAGGGAGGGCAGGAGGTGGGCCTGTCACGTGGTTCAGAGCAAGTACAGGGCAAGAGGGAGATCTGCGTCCAGTCTCCCCTATAGCTGTGCGCCTTCGTTTTCTCCCGGCCATCAAATTATCAAATTACCCAACAGCAGCTATGAACAAATCACCAGAGACCTGATGCGGAGTGCAAGGACCAGGATTTAGAGCTTTCAAATACTGAAAAGACCGTGGTGTTGTCAACATAAAACAGCACCACCAATTCAAAATAGGAACAAAGGATACCATGCTAAAGTCAGGCATGGTAAGCACCGCAAATCAACAACACCCAAAGTTCTCCTATGATACCAGTTCAATGCTTTATGGGAAATGCAAAATACCAATTTCTGGGGGGAAAAAGATTCTGAGCTTTGCTGTGCCTTACACAGTTTGGCAGGTGAGATGGTATTCAATGAAGTGCTTCTGCAAACTCCCCAGCACAAGAGAGCCACTCACCCAGAGCTGGTTATTATTTTTAATAATGGCAACAGAGATTCGGAAAGACATCTATTATAGCTCCCTGCTGCACCTCCCTATTTTTTGGTACTGGGGATTGAACCCAGGGGCACTGAATCACTTAACAACATCCCTAGCCCTTTTGTATTTTTTGAGTCAGGGTCTCACTAAATTGTTTAGGGCATAGGTTGCAGAGGCTGCCTCTGAACTTGTGATCCTCCTGCCTCAGCCTCCAGAGTCGCTATGAATACAGGTGTGTGCCACCACGCCCAGCAGCTTCCTTCTCTTTTAAAGGATGCTACAGGCCTAGCTTCTGTGGACTTGTATTTTGCCAGTGTTTTACTATTTGGCATTGTTTGAACTTGGTTCTGCAGGAAATAAAGAAGGCACTCTTAGCTGTCTCTGCAGCCCCCTCTCAGAATCAGAGACTAATTCTTTGACATGGTTTCCCATGGAACCCTTTATCTCCTAGGCGTTTCTTGTCACATCATGACATTTAATTAGTTATAATTTTTGCTTGCTTTTAATTAAAGAAACACTGTTTGCACTCATCTTGGAATCATTCACTGAATGCCACGTAGACTCTTGACATTTATTTAGGAAACAGCATTTTGCAGTTTTTATAGCATGAATATTTGATGATAAGAGTAATCCAGGGCCGTCTGAAAATACAGGTTCATTCCTCTTCTTTCTAAGATTAGGATCAGTCAGGTCAACCTTGAAATTTCATGTGACTTCATCACCTTGAAATTTCAACTGCACTTTGGATTACATTACAGTGCTAGGTAGGAAAAACTCAGGATATTTTAAGGTAACCATCTAAATTTTTGTTCTGCCTTGTGGAATCACATATATTTTCTCAAGAAAAATGTTCTTGTGCAAAGTGATTGCTTTTGTCACCAGCACTTTTTAAACAGTGCAGTCGTCATGGCAATGTCTAACTGTTGTCACAAGTAAAATGTTTAGATTTAGGTCTGGGTAAATACAAGATGTTCTCCAGGGGAGAAGAAAGGGCTACAGGAAAAACTACTCACCATTATCGCCTTTGTTAAAGTGTTGCATTCAGATCACTACCTTGAAGAAAAGCCGGCTGTCCAGGAGGAAAGCCAGCCCTTGCCTTATGATGCTCCACGATCCTTCACGCACAAAGCACATCTGATTCACTGCTGGAGTTGGGATTCCAAGGCGCCACTTAGGATCTCTGTGGGGGTCAGGGATTTAGGTCTTGGAAATGGTTTTGGCTCCACGTTGCTCAGTCCCACTTTCCACAGATTCGGAGGGCAACTGTAAAATTGGTAAAAAGGCAATGAGGCAAGACACCAATGCCCAAGACAGACCCAGCATTCAGGAGGGTCTCAGCTTTACTAATGGGAAGAGGTACCCGCTGTGAAGGGAAAGACACAGGAGCCACAGGACAAGGTGGCCATAATTCAAGCGACTGAAGTGATGTTTGAAAGGCTTAAGCTTCCTAAAATTACACGGGCATATTCTCTAAGTCTATCCAGAGACTGACACGTATTTTTGGCCTTTGAAGCATCTCACCAAGGGCTGCTGGAGGATTCTCTCCTGGACACAACTGCTTCTCACTTGAGTTCCTGATTCTTGAATTTAATTCTGTACCCCAGGGATTGTTTTCCACAATCTTGGGGCAGATCCTATGTCAACAAACTTACACTGAGCATCAACAATGCTCCTAAGACTTGTAGCTAGAGAATACATCCTCTACTTCACGAGTTCCATAGATGCCATCTATTGAATTCATATCAGGGTGTAGGGAAAATTCTTTATTGATACAAAACGATGCATCATGAGTTCATAAATTTTTAAATATGGAAAAAGGTTGATCTTAGGATAGGGTGCTTATGGGCTATTAAAAAATGCTGTTATATTGAGACTGTGGTTTTGAATGAGGTTGCTTTTGGTTTAAATCCTGGTTCTGCCACATACGGGGGAACTTGAATGAGATTTTTAGTTTTCCTAGGCTTCAGATTCCTCAACTTTAAATTCAGATGCTGGGAACTCTGTTGTTTTTTTTTTTTTGAGAGGCCAAACAAAATGTTCATAAAGCATCAATAACATTGCCATCACCGTTCTTCCAAGGTCTGAGTGAGAGATTCAAACTATGATGGTTGTCAATGTACAGCGCCTAGGTGAGGGAGGAAATAGAGGTTGAGTAACTGGACTCCTGAGTTTGAAGCACGGATCCTGGACTTCCTAGCTGTGTGATACTGGGTTACCTTATTTGTGACAGGGGACGACAATAGTACTTATCTTCAAGAGTGTCTGAATCATTACATTAAGTTACTCAATGTAAAGACCGAATGAAGCTGCATGAGATGATTAGCCAATGCTTGGCACATAGTAAGTTTGCAATGAACAAAAACTATTATGTTTACTTTTTAAGCAGAAACATAATTTTAAACAATTTTATTATTATATTGTTGTTACTTTAAACTGTATTTTTTTTTTTTTTTTGGTACCAGGGATTGAACCCAGGGGCACTTAACCAGTGAGCCACATCCCCAGCACTTTAATTTTTTATTTTGAGACAGGGTCTTGCTAAGTTGCTTAGAGCCTCACTAAATTGCTAAGGCTGGCCTCAAACTAGTGATCCTCCTGCCTCAGCCTCCCAAGCCACTGGTATTAAACGAATATGTGTCATAAAATTCATCATTTAAGACTTTCTTAAGTGTACAGTTCAGTGGTGTAAGTACATTCATATTGTTGGGAAACCAATACCACCCACCACCAGGATTTTATTTTATTTTCTATTATCCAAAGCTATAACTGTACCATTAAGAATAAACTCTCCATTCCCCCAATCCCAGCTCCAGGTAGAACTTTTTGTCCCTATGGATTTACCTGTTCTAGGTACCTTATATAAGTGGAGCCATGTAATATGTGTCCTTTTGTGTCTGGCTTATTTTGTAGCATGTATTGAAATTTCCATCCTTTTTAAGTCTGAACAATATTCTCTTACATGAATATATCATATTTTGTTTATCTGTTCCTCAGCGAATGGAATTTGCGTTGTTTCTACCTTTTGGCTATTATGAATCATGCTGCTATGAACATGGCTGTATACAGTATTTATTAAAATATAGGATCAAGGAGCACCAGAGAGAGGCAGTGGGGTGTGGACGGAGCACAAGGGAGCCCAATACTCAAAGGGTAAGTAAAGGAAGATGCTCTTTTAGGAAAGTTACATTCCTTGAAGGCTCTGGATTAGAAGGAGGTTTGATGTCATTTGTAGGATGTTAGCGAAACATGTCAAAATTCTGATTTAGGACACTGGCACTGCACGCAGAACAGGGTGAATATAAACAAGCATATACATGCACCAAGGGAATGTGACAAAAATAGACTATTCCAGTAAGAATGTCCATCATCAGAATTTCACAGTGCTTTGAGAAGAACTGTCTGTTCTGGGGTGCTTGTAATATACCTTTTACTTTACTAAGCCTGTCATGTAACATCTTTAATCCTCACCGCCACCCCAAGGAGTAGCAGTCTAAGCAGATGAGGAAGCCCAGCATGGCTGTGTAACTTCCATAAGTTATAGTGAGTGACAGTCAAATCAATGTTTCGCCCAAGTCTGCCTCCTGCTAAGGTCTGAGCACAGCGTGCTCAGTGCCAGGCCTGAACGAAGCACAGGCCATCACTTTAACAAAGACTTTTGAATTCTTGTCTCTCACTGATTATCTCTCAGCAGTATCTGCCTTCAAGACACTTCCAGAACTAAAGGAGGTCCTCCGAATATCTAACAAACTCAACACACTGATACTCATATAACCTTAATTGTCAGGGGGACTCAAACAATGTTTCAGCATCTGATTTCCCTCATCTTTTCTTCACTAAAATTTTAAGTTATGCTCTGTGGATCACAAC
>PVKS010007284.1:0-73748 GCA_004027875.1 Aplodontia rufa | reverse complement strand
AGCTGTTGGCACCTACTCAGAGGTGCTACCAGAGGCTTGGGTGGGTGGCTGACGTCACTTTCCAAGTCACTGTTCAAGTTCAGGGTTTCCAGGGGTAGAGTGGTGGCTCCGTGGTTACAGAGCTTGCCTGGCATGCACAAGTGCACAGGTTCAAACCCCAGCATCCACGTTCACAGTGAAATGTTGGAGCAACAAAAGCCACATGAAAAACTAAAACAAGTTGATTTTCTCTCTCTCTCTCACTGTCCCTCTCTCTTTAAAAAAAAATCAGGGTTTCCCACTATCTTGACCTCTTGGTTTGGATAATTCTTTCTTGGTTTGGATAATTCTTTGTTGGGGGGATTTGTCCTGGGTGTCGGAGAGTGTTTGGCAGCATCCCTGGCCTCTACCCACTGGATGCCAGGAGCACCCCCCACCCCAGGTATAATGATTGGAAACTGCACGAGGCTAAGTCCAAGTGAAGAAATTGGGATGTGCTGCTTGGAAATAGCCCCAAAGAACATGGCTAGCATGTTTTAGTTAGCTTTTATATCTCTGTGACCAAAAGGCCTGACAAGAATAATTTTAGAGGAGGAAAAGTTTGGCACTCCCAGGTTCAGAGGTCAATGGCATTGTTCTGGGCCTGAGGTGAGGCAGCACATGGTGGTGGAAGGGTGTGGAGGAGGAAAGCAGCTTAGAACATAGCACCAGGAAGCAGGAGAGAGAGAGAGAGGGAGGGAGTGCTTTCTGTGAACTTGTGATCCTCCTGCCTCAGCCTCCAGAGCCACTGTACCAGGAACAAAATATATACCCCAAAGGGATGCTCCCAGTGACCTGTCTCCTCCAGCCACACCCTACCAGTTGATCCCTGTCAGTGGATTAATGCACCAATTAGGTTTAGACTCTCACAACCCCATCGTTTCACCTCTAAACTTTCTTACATAGTCGCACGCATGAGCTTTTTGGGGACACCTCACATCTTTCTCTCTTTCTCTTTTTGGTCCCAGAGATTGAACCCAGGGGTGCATAACCGCTGAGCCACATCCCCAGCCCCTTTTATTTTTTACTTTGAGACAGAGTCTTGCTAAATTGTTTAAGGCCTCACTAAGTTGCTGAGGCTGGCCTTGAACTCGTGATGCTCCTGCCTAGCTGGGCCTCCTGAATCACTAGGATTACAGGCATGTGCCACCATACCCGGCTGGGGGGGGCACCTCAAATGTAAACTGTAACACCTAATACCTCTTTTCTTGTGTCATTGGGGCTATCCAGGGGCCAGAAGTTAGGAGTGACCTGTATAGCTTCAGAGCTGAGAACAGAGCCCAGGGAGGGGCAGGTTTCAGCTCACCAGGGGAAAATCCTTGCCAACACTGGGGTCCCTGTGCCAGAGGCGTGTGCACAGGGCCGGAAAGCTGCAGGGAGGCCAGCTCTACCTAGGTCTCACCCTATATAGCCTGGGGAAGGATGACTCCTCTTTTCCTCCCCAGCACATATGGGACAGTGTTTAGCACCTTCTCCCTGAACTGGCCCCTTGAGGCTGTGATCTGCTTCAGGCCATATTTCCAGGACTGAGCACATCCCTGTTGAGGACAATAGCAGAGGCTGGAGGAGGGCGAGGGCAGGAGGGGACCAGCTCCCCAGCACACGCAGGCACCTGAGAGCTTTTTAGCAGGTGTTCACAGAGTGTCCACTTTGTGCTCTGGGGACCCAGGGGGTACTGTCCAGGGTTGATCACATGACACCCAGTGAGAAATACTTTACCCATGACACTGTCCTCTAGCTCGATCTGATCTGATCTTTCCTACGCTCATGTGCTCCCCATCAGACCTGGCTGATGGAACATTTTTCTCTTTGTTCTTTTTTCAGGTGGAGGAGGTTACTGAGGATTGAACCCAAAGTGCCTTACTGGGGTTACATGCCCAGTGTTCTTTAGCTTTTATTTTGAGACAGGGTCTCGATAAGTGTCTGGGGGTGTCTAGGTAGCTAGGCTACCTTCCATCTTGTGATCCTTCTGCCTCAGCCTCCCAGTATTTGGGATCACAAGCATGCGCCACTGCACCCAGCCTGATGGGATACTCATGATCTTCCTCCAGGCCTCAGAGCCTTGCTGTTCCCTCTGCCTGCCTTGTCCTACCCCTTAGTCTTCTAATTGACAACCCTTGCTTGTCCTGTGAGACTTGGCTCCAGGCCTCCTCTGCCAGGGAGCCTTTCATGGTACCCCTGGAGAGTCAAGTGCCCTCACTGGGGCTCCCTAAGGGTTGATTTTCCACTGACCCCTGGTGCCCAGTGCAGGATGTGGCACAAAGGACACACCACCATGGAAGGAAGGAAGATGTGTGGACAGGCCTTGGGGACGGGTTGGGCATGCCACTCACCAGCTGTTGCCAGGACCTGCCCAGGATGGGCTGGACTGTGGCTCTCCAGACAATCATTTCCTGTCAAGTCATCTGACATTCCCAGAGGGTCGACTGAGGGGCGGCATGGGCTTGGGTGGGGCAGTGGGTTAGAGTAGGGTGGAGAGTGAGAGAAAGGTTTGGCCAGTGGTGAGCTGGGGATACCAAGCAAGGAGGTGACCCTTGAGTCAGTGTTCCTAGCTTCCTGGGATCTGGGCTAAGAAAGTATCCTCTCTGTCCAGCTGGACATTCCACTCCCAAGAACAGGCTCAAGAGGGGCCTCAGGACATCATGCTCACATGTGCTGGGCTCTGTCCAAGCACTTTACACATATGACACCTTTTATACACGTGTACATTGACACAGACCACCCACCTGTCCTCACACAGATCACAGCCCCCAATCTGCTGATCCCAAATCCGGAAAGCTCCAAAAACCTAACTCTGCTCCTAAGTTTGATACAGAGTTCATCTCCTGGCAAGCAGGAGGTTAAACTGATGTGAAGTCGTTTAACCCTATGTGTCACTTACAACAGGGACACATTCTGAAAAGTGCATCACTAGGTGATTTCATCATTGTGGAATGTCACAGGGTGATAGAACATGTATCATATGGCCTCTCTACAATTCAGAACTTTCCAATTCCACAGTGTACCTGGCCTAGAGGTTTCAGACCCACATTATTTTTATTCACAGCTGAAGAAACAGAAGTTGAGCAACCTGCCCAAAGTCAACAGCTGGGTCTGTTGGGCAGGCTTGGGTGGGCAGAGGGCAGGCACAGTGGGGATGAGGCTGGGAGATAGAGTGCCACCCCTGGGTGCTGCTGGCCTTCCGATTTCTCTTGTGGTGCTTATGGATGACAGATGGCTGGATTTGGGTGTTCTGGGGATTTAAAGTAGGGACCAAGTTGGGAGGGTTGCTCACTCTTTGTCTCCCCCAGATGGTGTGGTCCTGGTGGATCCTGAGTATCTCAAGGAGAGGAGAGGTAGGCTGTGGCTCCCACCCACCACCTGCCAGGGGCCTTTTCTCCACCAACCTCAGCCCAGGACCTGCCTGACTCCCAGGCAGGACACTGGCTAATCTTATTCCCCTTCTGTGCCCATCTCATTGGTCCCCCTCCTCGAAAGCCCCAGGCACTCTTGCTTGCTCTAACCGGGGCAACCCTGCCCCGTACCCATGCTGGAAGACCTTATCAGGGCCTGAGTCACTATGTTGTGACTGTGGCAAGGTTGGGGTGCCCACGGGGCAGGAGTTAGGGTCTTGCATGGTGAGCAGGGCCTGGGCAGGGCTGGGCTGGGACCCTGTGCCTCCTGGAGCCTGCCCTGCACTTGCCTCCCCTCTGCTGGCCCATTCCAGTCCCTGAGCCCGGCATGCCAGGGTGGAGTGGGACAGGGGAGGACGGAAGTGGCTGAGTAGGCAGCCCTACTTCCTCCCAGGGACCATGCCATGGGCTGTCCTTCCAGGTGCTGAGTACCAGCCCCTCCATGGAGATAGCACATGCTCTCCACAGGAACTTAGGACAAGCCCGAGGCCTCCAGTGGTGCATGTCCCAGGGTTCCGGTCAGCGCTGGGGGTGGAGCTTGTATGGTGCCCTCCCAGGCCCCTCATCAGAGACCCCTGCTCCCCACAGTCTATGTGACACTGACCTGCGCCTTCCGCTATGGCCGGGAGGACCTGGATGTCCTGGGCCTGACCTTTCGCAAAGACCTGTTTGTGGCCAACGTGCAGTCCTTCCCGCCGGCCCCCGAGGACAAGAAGCCCCTGACGCGGCTGCAGGAGCGCCTTATCAAGAAGCTGGGCGAGCACGCCTACCCCTTCACCTTTGAGGTCAGGGACTGCCAGCCCCGCCCGGGCCCCGGTCCAGAGGGGCCGCCTCCAGGAAGCGCTCAGGGTGGGCACATGGGGGCAGCGGGGGCAGCCGCTCTGTGTCACCCAGTTCCCCAGTGTACGTTGGGACCTGGGGCACTGTCACTTACACTACCTGGTAAGTGTCTCTTCTCTGGCCACTGCTAGGGGCGTCACCCTTACCTCTGGGCTACTCCTTGGACTTGCCAAGCCTGGGTCCCTGGTTGGTGGGGGTGGGGGGACAGGGATGGCTGCAGAGAAGGAACCATGGGTCGTGTCAAGGTCACCCCCTCAGACTGGTTGCCAGTGTGCCCAGCTTGACCCCAGCTCACAAGGAGGGATGCAAGGACTGCATCTCTCTGCCCTGGCGCCTTTCTGAGATTCCAGGGTCCTGCATTTCAGTTTTCTGTTTCTTAGATTGTCTGGTTCTGTGATTCTGTGCACCCTCCCCCTTGCTGCGAGCCTGGAGGGGAGGTACAGAATCATCTTTTCCATGTAGATGTGTAAGTTTCCTTGGGTTGCTCTCACAAATTACCACGAAATTGGCGGTCAACCAATGGCAGTGACACAGGTTCATGATCTTAATTATACCATTCTGGAGGTCAGAAGTCCAAAATGGGTCCCATGGGGCTAAAATCAAGGTGTGGGCAGGGCCACGTCCCTTCTAGAGGCTCTAGGGGACCATCTAGTTCCTTGTCTTTTTTTAAATTCTTTTTTTTAAGTTGTGGATGGAGACAATACATTTATTTTTGTGCAGTGCTGAGGATGGAACCCAGTGCCTCACATGTGCTCGGCAAGCACTCCGCCACTGAGCTACAGCCCCAGCTCCTTTCCTTGCCGTTTCCAGCCTCACATTCGTGGGGCGCTGCACACACTCCTTTGCTCATGATCCCTTCCTGCTTCCTCAGGGCCAGCAAGGGTGCCTTGAGTCTTTCTCAGACCCTTCACTCTTACAGAGACTGTTCAGCTTCCTGCTTCCTCTCTTAATGGCCCTCATGATCACGTTGGGCCCACCTGGATAATCTAGGCACCTCTCCCTTTCTCAACATCCTCCGCACGATCACATCTGCAAAGTCCCTCTTGTTATACAATGTTACATTGGTCACCTGATTTGGAGATCAGGGCGTGGGCATCTTTGGGAGCGATTTTTTTCTGCTTGCCACAGTAGACATCATGGAAAGATCCTTCTCGACCATTGCTGTGAGGTCTGGATTGGGCCAGACTCTTTAGATGCAGAACACGTAAATCCTCAGCTTCACTGGAACACTTCTGGCCCTGTGTGGGGTATGGTGTGGCATGGTCTGATGGCGGAAGACACAGACCCTAGTCTGATATGGGAACATGGCCTGTCCTCAGGGGCCCTGGTCTAATGAGTGTGTGTGGGAGTGTAAGGGGGGTGAGACATGGGGAGGGAACAGTGGTAGATGTAACAGGTGGCTGGTTCTGTCTTCTGAACAGATCCCTCCAAACCTCCCATGCTCCGTGACATTGCAACCAGGGCCTGAAGACACAGGGAAGGTAGGTTCGGTGATGAGTTACTCTCACTGCTCCTGGTGTTGGCTGCAACAGGACCAAAATGTTCTGAGGACCTATAGTTGGCCTCACATAGCCCCCCAGCAACCATGTACAGAAGTGCAATTGCCATTGTTTCACATGTGGGGAAACTGAGGCTCAGAGAGAAGAGACCAGTAGTGCCCCAGGCCCCAGATCTCCAATGTAGTTTCCTTATCTGTAAGCAGAGATAATGGGATGTGTCCTCTCATGTTGTTGGAGGGTTAGGGGAGACTGAACAAGCACCCAGTGCAGGATCTGCACATAGTAGGTGTTTTCAAGCAGTCTCTCACAGTGCTGCTGTTTGTGTGCAGTGGCTGTGATGAGAACAACCGCCAGAGGCTGGAGTACTAGGCTAGCCAGTACTGCCCCAGGTGGTGGGGGAGTTGGAAGAGCTCAGTGGGAAAGTCTGTGGGGCAGGCGCAGAGGCGGGCAGTGCTGTCCTGGGGCTGAGAACAGGACTTTGGAGTCACACCCTGGAGCTGTCCAGTGTCCTGGTTTGTAAAATGAGAGGGCAGGCTGGGCACGCACTGGGGACCCTGCTTCTCCAAGGCCCTGTGTTCAGCTCTGCCTCCTCTGCAGGCCTGTGGTGTAGACTATGAAGTCAAAGCCTTCTGTGCTGAGAACCTGGAGGAGAAGATCCATAAGAGGTGCGTGAGGTGCTGGCTGCGGTGAAGAACGGGGCAGATGGGAGAGGCGAGTCTGAAGAGGAGTGAAACCACAGTACCTGGAGTCTGCAAGGAAGGATGCAGACCCCAGCCTTGTAGCTCTGAGAGGGGCCCTCTGGAAGGCTGGCAGGTCATGGAGGGCTTCCTGAGGGAGGGGACCTTGATTCCCCTGGCCCAGAACTTGGCTTCTCCTTTGCACCACTGTATCAGCTTCTTCTCTCATCTTCCTGACTCTAGCCTCAGACTGTTGGTGTTTTTGTTTTTTGGGGGGGAGAAACCCCCTAGATTCAGTGCTGAGCAGGACGTCTGCAGGCTCTCCTCATTTCCCAGTTTTCTTCCCGGGAAGGAATTAGCAGAAGGTGGGGCAAATGTGTCAGAGGAGGCCTCTAAGCAAGAGAAAAAAGTGGGCCAAGGAATCCATCCCAGAGAGGAATTAGGGGGTCAGCCCATGTCTCAGAGAGGGGAATGCACTCTCTTGCAGTCCCCTACAGACAGAACCCATGCTATCAGCTGAAAAAGACTGGGCCTGAATTCATGGTGCCGGTCCTGGGGTCAGGCTCTGTCCTGCTGCATCCTCCAGTAGGAAGGCACAGGGTCCACAGCCTCTTCAAGGAGTCGGCCAAGTTTGCCACCTGCTGGCTATAGGCTGTACTACAGGTGTTTCCATCAGCGCCAGGGCTGCTCACCAGCGAGACTAGACTCTTCTCTCTGGCTTCAGCGTCCCCCTCCTTCTCCTAAGATCTGAGCCTAGGGGAAAGGAAGGGTGTGGGAAGGAGCTTGACCAGAACAAGGGAGAGGAGGCAACACTGGGAGCCATCACCTTCATCCTACCACCAAAGGGACATTTAAGTCCACATGAAAGACTTACTAGTAATAATGAGATAGTAGCTGTCATTTCTCCAGGGCTTACAAGGTACCAGGTGTACTCAGAGTGCTGGACAGGTGTGACTGGTTTGATCGTCACAGCAGGCCTTAGGGGTAGGTTCTGCTGTTGAGGCAGCTGAGGCACAGTGAAGTGACTCTAGGTCATGTGGTTCATGAGAGGAGAGGCAGGAATGTGACCCTGGCTGTCTGGTTCCGGGGGCTGGAGGTGGCTTGCCTGAGCAATGCCAGCACTCCTTGCCTGCTGTGCAGGCAGCCTTACCGAGTCCCTGTCTCTTCCTCCGTTCTGTGTCCACACTTCCTGTCACCTTCACAGAGCCCCTCCACCTGTGAGCCTCCACCCCTCTGACTGAATCCCCACACCACCCAAGGCCCTGTTTCTTTTCGGGACCCATCTTCTGTGCATATTTTTGCTAAATGAGTATTCGCTATATGGCAGGCCCTGTCATAGATGCTAAGAATATAGCAGTGAACAATTTAGACAAAGCTTCTGTCCTTAAAGAACTTACGCTATTAAGTGACAAAAGGAGGCAGGAAGTGAAAGCAGTTCCTTTCTTTTCATCCTCTTGGATACCAAGACACAGACCCAAATAAAGTGCTGCCATGGGGTGGTTCAGGGACAAATGGAGAAGGATGGAGTGAGCTAGATGGTGACAAAGCTCCTAGGTCAACCATGCTAGATGGCTGGCAAGAGGACGCCATGGCAGCCTCGAGCAGGGGAGGGATGTAGGGATTGTAAAGAAAGGGGATGGAGTCAGGTGACCCTGGGCATCTTTCACCCATCTCCATCAGGAATTCTGTGCGTCTGGTCATCCGGAAGGTTCAGTATGCCCCAGAGAGACCTGGCCCCCAGCCCACAGCCGAGACCACCAGGCAGTTCCTCATGTCGGACAAGCCCCTGCACCTAGAAGCCTCCCTGGACAAGGAGGTAGGAGGATTGGGCTTGGCAGGGGTGGGGCTGCTGCACAAGGGCTTGGACCTCAGGTCCTACTCTCCTGGTCTTGGGACTTCTCAGGTAGGAGCTAAGTCCCTAGTCCTAGGACCACACAGCTTAGGGAATCTGAGACCTCCATTGGCAGTCTGGAGAAACCTCCTGGGGCCTAAAGGAGTGGCAGAGTGTGCATGAGCCTGAGGGGTACAGTTGACTTCGGATGGGAGCAGTGTACCTGGGAAGAGTCCTAGTCATCTCCTGTTACTCCCCACCATCAGCCTTCAGGGGTGGGTGGAGGGTCCGTAGACTCCTTGACACCTCAGGGAGCACCTGGCCCCAAGCTTGAAGCAACACCTGAAGAAGGCTGGGACTCTAAACCAGTTGACCGATACCTACTCTGAGCTCAGGGGGCCTCTCCTCAAGGCCTGGGCACCCCCTCTCCCTCCTGGGGGGCAGTTGCAGGCAAGCAATGAGGTGAAATATGGTTGAGGCCCTGCAGTGAGAATCCAAGCTGGTTGCCTGGGTGAGCCAGTCAGCCCTCCTCACCTTCCCCTGCTTCTTCCAGAGCCTCCTCTGTCTGAACTGTCCAGCTGGCAGGGACTTTTTTTTTTTGAGAGAAGACAGTGAGAGAGATAGAGAAAGAGAGAAACAACTTTATTTAGTTTTTCACATGGCCTTAGTTGCTCCAACACTCAGTTGTGTACGTGGTGCTGGGGTTTGAACCCGGGTCCTCGCACTTGCCAGGCAAGTGCTGAAACCACTGAGCCACCGCTCCAGCCCCTGGCAGGGACTTGAGACACTGCCTAGTCCAACTCTTTTTGTATACAGAAGGCTGCTCAGAGTAGATGATGTGGAAGAGACTTCCAGTGGCTAGACAGCCCGTCCAAGGTTACATGGCTGTTGTTATTATTGTCATTCCTGCTGGAGGCCAGGACAGGACTGGTGCTGGGAACATACCTTCTAATTCAGATATGTCTCAAATGTCCCACAAGGGAACTGGAAGCTAATAACAAGCTTGGTGATTTCAATGCCATCTTTGTATCAGTGGGAAGTGCTGATGAACTTCGGGCAAATGTCAGAATAACCTAGGTTTGGGGAGCCTGGGGAGGGCCATTTCTCCTCCCCTTTACCTAGATGGTGTCTTCCTGACCAAGGCACTCCCTTTTTCTGCCTCCCAGATCTATTACCATGGAGAACCCATCAGCGTCAACGTCCACGTCACCAACAACACCAACAAGACCGTGAAGAAGATCAAGATCTCAGGTACCCCGGGGAGAGGGTCAGCTGAGGGTAGGCATGAGGGGACCCTCCCAAGGGTTGGGGGTCATGGGCCTTGAGATAACTACTATCAGTGAATTCTGAAGCCCAGGGCCTGCCCTGAGCCAAGGACTCTCACGACCAGTTCAGGCCATCTCTTAGCTCAGGTTTCCTGGGCCTGGACATAGCTCTCCCTGAAGAGAAGACTTTGGCCATGCAAGGGAATTGGGGTTTCAGAGGCTCCCCTTTGGGTGGAAGATGGGGGTGGCGTCCTACAGAAGTCCTGGGGCTGAGCAGCCCCACCTCAGGGAGCATGGGATGCCTCCTGGGAGCCGCACCCCTGGCTCAGGGCCTGCTTCCTTCTTCTTCCCCAGTGCGCCAGTATGCAGACATCTGCCTGTTCAACACAGCCCAGTACAAGTGCCCTGTGGCCTTGGAAGAGGCCGAGTAAGTGAACCCAAGCTGGGCCTAGGGTGTGTGGGATTGGGCGGCAACAAGAGAAGCTCAGAGCTGGGCGTGGCAATCTGGTCCTAGGCAACTTAGCAAGACCCTGCCTGAAAATTAAAAATATAACGGGCTGGGGATTTGCGAGTGGTTAAGCACCCCTGGGTTCAATCCCCAATCCCTGGTACCAAACAACAACAACAAAACCCAACTAGAACAACAAAGTAAGAGCTAATGAAGGAAAGGGAACTGGGGTTGGGGTTGTGGAGAGAGAATAATTAAACTGTACCAGAAACCTAGGGGGACGGGAGATAATTTTGCTCTGAGCTTCCTGGGAGCCAAGGCAAAGGTACTGGATGAACAGCTTTTCTCATCTGATAAAGGAGTGATCCCCCCTTACTGGATAAAAATTGCTGTATGTGGGAGGGGAAAGAATAATTATATAGGGCTGGAGCGGTGGCTCAGAGGTTACAGCGCTTGCCTGGGATGCGCAAGGATGCAGATTTGAATGGCAGCACCATGTACACAATGAAACGTCAGAGCAACAAAAGCCACACAAAAACTAGATAAAATTGATTCTGTCTTTCTCTCTCTCACTGTCCGTCTCTCTCTTTAAAAAAAAAAATAAAAAGAATAATTATACAGAAAACAAAAAATGTCTAGGGTTGAGGAGAGCTGCTACAGTTGTACATGGAACTTTGTCCCAAGCTTACTGGCAGGTAAGAGGAGAGGAGAGATCTCAAGAGAAGCATCTTCACTTATCCAGAGAAAATGGCTACTCCTAAAAGAAGATACCCTCCCCCTTTCTTGTTTTGCTCCTGGCCTTTGCAAGGATGGCAATCGTGTTTTATGTAGTTTTACATGTTGGTGTATATTTATTCATGTATAATTGCCGTCAGTAATTTTTGTGTGTGTGTGACTTAAAGACATTTTAAAAGCTAGTGCAGGGCTGAAGCAGTGGCTCAGCAGTTAGAGTGCTTGCCTGGCAAATGCGAGGACCTGGGTTCAAGCCCCAGCACTGCATACACAACTTAGTGTCAGAGAAACAAAGGCCAGATGAAAAAATAAATTAAGTTGATTCTCTCTTTAAAAAAAAAATAGAAAAGTGCACAATCTTGGCGATAGTTTTTTTTTTTTTAAAGAGAGAAGGACAGTGAGAGAGAGAGACTGAGAGAATCCATTTTTATTGGGTTTTTTCACATGGCTTTCGTTTGATCTGACACTTTGTTGTGTACATGGATGGGTGCTGGGGTTTGAACCCATATAGTCGCGCATGCCAGGCAAGCGCCGTAACCGCTGAGCCACCGCTCCAGCCCTTGGCGGTAGTTTTTAATGGGACTATGCTATGATTAGATCAAACATTACTCTTTACCCCTTATTGGATATTTCTTCTATTCACTATTGATAGAAAAAATAAAAAACAAAGCCACGAGGCGTAGATTTCTGGTGAAGGGTGCAGGGAAGCGACCCCGGTCAGAGCCGCATGCATCCCCCTGAGCTCTGCAGCTGTGCTTGCATCTGCACAGGAGTGCAGCACAGCCAGGAGGGGAGCCGCCCCACGGTGGCCTGCGTGGTCTCTTTCTGCTGAGCTCTGTGAGGTGGCGCTGCCACTGGCTCAGTATGAAGAGGAGGAAACGGGTTCAGAGAGCTGAGACTTGCTCAGCTCAGAGCTGACAAGAGGCACAGCCAAGGCTGACTCCAGGGCTGTTGCACCATCTGCTGCACTCCTGCTGTCTCCTTGAAAGGAGGGAGCAGAGTAGAGCAGACAAGTAAAGATGGAGCACCCAAGCACCCTGATGGCCAGCTATGCCAGAAAGCAAGCAAAGTTTTATTTGTTTTTGTTTTCTTTTTTGGTGCTGGGGATTGAACCCAGGGTCGGTTAACCACTGAGCCACATCCCTAGCCTGTTTTATTTTTTATTTTGAGACACGGTCTTGCTAAGTTTCTTAGGGCCCCTTTAAGTTGCTGAGGTTGGCTTTGAACTTGCAGTCTTCCTGCCTCAGCCTCCTGAGTTACCAGGACTGCAGGCCAGCGCCACCACGCCTGGTGCAAGTGAAGTTTTAATCGTACTACGTAGTGGGTTCCCGGGTGTCCTGTAGCTTCATTCATGGTTGTATGTAGTTGTAATTTTTAAGATATACGTACCGCTTAGCAGGATGCTGTTTCTCCAGCCCCAGGTCATTCCCAGGTGTGGACTTGTGCCTCTTTTGAGTGGCAGTGTTCTCCCTGCCAGGGCGAGGCCTGGCCCAAGTGGTCTCTGCAGTTGAGGGTACAGCTTTGGCAGAGGGAAGCTTGCCCCACTAGATTCCTGACTGGCTATGGGGAGGGCTATCCCCACACCTGCTTCCCTTCTTTCAGTGACACTGTGGCACCCAGTTCAACGTTCTGCAAAGTCTACACGCTGACTCCCTTTCTGGCCAATAACCGAGAGAAGCGGGGCCTCGCCCTTGACGGGAAGCTCAAGCACGAAGACACGAACCTGGCCTCCAGCACCCTGTGAGGACCTGCCCTCCTGGTCTGAGGCTCCCAGTGCTGTCCCCACAAAGGGTCCTTGGTTCAAAGAGTCAAGGACAAGCTCAGGTCGCCCTGTTCCCTCAGCCTTATCTATGGCCTGTCTGCAGGAGCTGGAGTGGTCAGGGAACCTGGTCCCCTACTCCCACCTCCTGGGGGACCCCAGAGGACAACACGGGCCACTAGTCCTGGCTTGCTCAGCTTGTGCCAGCCCTGGTGGTTGGTCTGGAGGGGCAGTCTGAAAAGGCTTTCTGAGCAGCTCCTGACCTGGTGTCCTCAGTCAGATGGGGCACAGCCATGAGGCCAGCAAGGCCAGAGGGAAGGAGGAGGTCCTGGAAGGGTCCCAGCAGAAGGGTCAGATTGGGGGCTTGGGGAGACTGGAGAGCCCAGGACTGTGAGCTGGGTGGACCAGATATGGGGCTGTCTGGTTACTCCTGCCCCATGGGCATCACCGAGTCCTCCAGGTCACCCTGCTGTAGCCTGAGGGTGTGGGGTGCCTGTTGCACCCTCCCAGCTGAGCTCTTGCATCTGGCTGGGCTCTGACCTACCTCTGCAGCACCCCAGTCACTGCTCCCAACCCAGACTCTGCATGTGGGCGAGGCCTCTGCATCACGCCCTGCACAGGCTGCCCACTGACCTCCAAGATTTCCACCCCCTCTACCCTGGCTCAAACCCTTCCTGTCCTCAGGACCTAGTTGAGGCACCAGCCACCTACTGGAGATGTCCTTCCCTGCCTGCTGCCCCCAGCCTCTCCAAACTCCCAGTCTGGCCCTTTCTGCCCATGGATTACTGAGTACAGAACGGTGGGAGAAAGAAGCTAAATTCATCAGAGTCTTGTCACTCACAGTACTGCCAGACACAGGCCAGGCAGGAGGGACTTACCAGGCACACAGGGAGGGGCTCCCTCAGCCAGATTCGGAAACCTGGGCTCCAAGTTCCAGTCCCTACGGACACCAGTCACCTTTCTTGCCTCCACTGGCCCCAGGGTGGGGCACACTCTGGGCTTTCTTGCATATGGTGGCTAAATGGACCAGAGAGAGATGGACAGTGCTGTCCCCCACTACACCCTACCACCTGCTGTGACTTGCCCACCCGAGAACCTTGTGGATAAGCTTCCGTGTGTCCCCTTGCAGGTTGAGGGAAGGCGCCAACCGCGAGATCCTGGGGATCATCGTTTCCTATAAAGTGAAAGTGAAGCTGGTGGTGTCTCGGGGCGGGTGAGTGTTTTAGCCCCGCCCAAGATCCCAAACGTGGGGGCCCCGCGGACCCCTGCCCCATTCTACCTGTTTGACCTTTTAGCTGCATTTTTTTTTTTGGTGGAGGAGGAATGATGGCTTGAGGACTTCCTGTTCCTCTCTTTCTCTTTTCTGTTGCTTTCCCTCAGCTGCTCCAGTGGCCCTTGCCCCTCTGTGCCCATCCTGTCTTCTCCCTCTTTCCTCCTGTTCATCCAGGGCTGGGCCTTGCGCTGAAGACTGTGCACAGTGTAGCAGGGAGAGCATTCCCAGAGTCTATGCTGTGGGTCCCCGAGGGTGCCGTGACGCTCGTCACACTCCAGATAGCGCCCACCTGACTCTTGGCCAGGCTGCTCTTCTGGGGAAACAGCGGAAGGGGCTCGGAGTCCCTGAGATGGGCTGGGGCTTTGCTAGCTCAGTGACTCCCATTTTATAGACAGGGAAACATAAGTCCAGATGGTTCCCTGATTACTTCCTGAACTCTCCTCCTGAGCCTCAGGTCACAGGCTGGTCCTGGGTTGCCAGCACTGGTCTGGACATATTCCTGTCCTGTAGCATAGTTTGGTGGAAGCTTAGGAAAAGCTCCCATTGCCCCAAATATTGAGCCTATATGTTATAAACCAAGAATTTAGGTTTCTAATTTATTAAAAGGATTTCCCCTAATTTAGTTCATAAATGTCTATGAAAAGATTGAAAAACTAAAAAATATTAGACATTTGAGTCTCTTTATTATTAGAATAATGGCTCTCTTAAGGTGGCAGTGTGTAATACTGACTATATATTATAGGACATGTCTCAATCCCAAATCCTATGTCATGTGATCTTGAAAGACCCATAGTTTTCCATATGCTCCTGGTGACCCCCAAAGTCTTCCTTCTGCCATTAGCTATTCTGGGAGCAGGTGTTCTTATACCTTCACAGAGGAGGATCCTGGGCAGGTGGAGGCTGTCAGTCTCCCTGGATGAGCAGTCAGAGCTGCGCAGGGGTTGGGGAGTATGTCCCTCAGGTCTGCTCTGCCGGGCAGCAGGGGAGGTGAATAATGTGTTTTTTCTTCCTCTCTGCACTCTCTCCTGACCACTTCTCCTGCCTCCTCTGGCCCACCCAGCCTGTTGGGAGATCTTGCATCCAGGTAAAGTCCCTCCTTCATCCTGCTTGAGTCACCTCCCTGGAGGGCCTAGAGACCAATGGCCTAACTGACTAGGACCACAGGGCACTGGGTTTAAAGGAATCTAGTGCTCATTTCAGGTCACAAGCTCAGGTGTGTGCTGGGCTAGAACCTTCCCTAGAGGGGTTAGGAAAACATGGCCTCTCCATAAAACCTTTGCCCTGCTCTTCCATCTCATTTAAGTGACAGGGACCTTTATAGACTGCAATGATCGGGAGAGTGTCCTCCAGCAAGGCCAACTGAATTCCTGATCACCTGAATTATAGGCTGTTAGGAGAAATTCAGGCCTTGTGGTTTTGAAACTTCTACACTAATGAGAATGAGCTTGGCTGCATGTTGCTAAGGAGAGGTCCTCAGGAGATCCAATTTTGCAGACAAGAGTCCCTTATAATTTGGGTGGATGGTTTTAACCTTCAAAAAGGTGCCCCGAACACAGCTATTTGGCCTCCCATCACAAGATGGCAGTGTTGCTCATCCTAAGAAATCCTAGTCCAGTTTGAGAGGTAAAATTAATTCAATTCAGTTCAGTATAATTTGGCAAAGACATTCTGAACCTAGACTTGTCCCAGCTGTATGCTGCTCTCTGAAGACCCAAAGAGGAGTCAGAAGTGTCCCTTTCCTTATCTCTTATGGCCTGGGGAAAGGTTAATCCAGACTCTTTCAGCCATATCCTATGTGGCCTCGGTAAAGGCTGGTGACTTCCACTAATTTCCATCTGTTGGCTCACTCTTCCAAGTGAACCTGGAGAAGCAGTCCCCTTTGGAAGCAAAAATCCAAAGCAAATCAAAACAATAAACAAAGCAGAAAGAAAAAACAGAAGCCAAGAGTTTGACAGCCTTTTAAGACCCTCATGTTACCAGTGGCTCACGCCTGTAATCCCAGCAACTCCAGAGGCTGAGGGAGGAGGACTGCAGTTCCAGGCCAGTCTCAGAAAGGTAGTGAGACCCTATCTCAAAATAGAAAAATAAAAAGGGCTGGGGATAAGCTCAGTGGTAGAGTGCCCCTGGGTTCAATCTCCAGTACCAAAAAAGAAGACAAGAACAAAAGCTCCCCATGTTCATATTGAGGGCGAGCACGGATTCTGATAGGCTCACACTTCACAGTTTAACCAAGTCTTTTACCTACATCTGCTGGAAGTGCCAGTGCTTCTAGAAGGTAGGCATTGTTCTCCCCATTGTTCAGATGAGCTCAGTGGAAATGAAAGATGGAAAGTGCTCCACCAAGGAGAGGGAGGCTGGCAGAACCTGCCTTTTTGGTTGCCCGACCACTCCATTCCCTGTCCCTTCACCCTTCCCAGCTGCTTTGGGCAATAAAACCAGCCTGGAGGCACTCACAATTTGGGGGTGAGGTCACCCAAGTTGAGAGGAGCCTTTAGGGCTGCTTTATTCAGTTTCAGTTCTGCTGCTGTCACGGTGGCTAAGGGAGAGAAATATGGAGCCAGAATTTCCCATCACTTACTATTAATAGCTGTGCAGCTATATGCAAGAGACTTTAATCTCCTTGTGCCTCAGTTTCCCAGTCCATACATTTGGGATAATTATAGGGTGAGGATTAAATGAGTTGCTTTAAGGAAGGGGCCTAGAACAGTCCTTGGCCGTCAGCACCATGCACATGTCTGCTCTTATTATTATTCTGTCAGAGTCGAGGACAGAGAAGGCCTGGTAAGAAGCACTGGCCGGTGGCCAGTTCTTCCCCACCACCCCTCCCTCCATCCTCCACAAGGCTGCCAGACTCAGTACACAGTGTGGACAGCCCTAGCCCCGGGTCTTCTTCTGAACCTGATGGAGCTGACCTCCACAGTGCTACATCCAGATTTCAGAGTGCCAGGAGCTTCCTGAGGCATCAAGAGATGGGATGGAGCAAGGAGAGGAGGGGTCCCATATGGGAGTTGGGGTGGCTGTGCTGATTTGAGGTGGGCAGGGTCCCAAAGCACCTCTGGCGCCACCCAGTGGCCACAGTGCACGCTGCCCTGGACAGTTCTTTCCCACCCCTATACCTGCTGCCAGCCTAAGGAATCCAGGGATCCTTCTCAGGACAAGGAAGGTTTCCATTTCTTTCTGAAGGCAGAAGAGGAGGTCTCCTAGTTCAACTCCTAGAGAGATGGATGCTCAGAGTATCAAAAGTATGGTGCATCTACCTTCTCTAACCACAAAACTCCCCCGATTCTCACAATGACAGGGCATTGGGTCTCACAGCCTAAGGCTTGACTCAGGGCTCAGCAGTTTTGGGTCTGTGTTTCAGCGATGTGGCTGTGGAACTTCCCTTCACCTTAATGCACCCCAAGCCCAAAGAGGAGCCCCCACATCGGGAAGGTAAGCAGGCTCTGTGGGTCATTGGGGTAGTGGTTTCCAGAGAGCTAGCTTCTTCCTCCACATGTTACTCCATCACCCCACCTCTGTGTGTGTTAACCTTTTCCCCAGCTCCCCAGGGACTTTTGTGGGGCCCACCACTCATATTTGCTTCTGACCTGCTGGGGGTCAGTGAGTCCTGGATCCTGTTCTCTATGGGAGAGGAAGTGCATTGCCAGGCATCCAGGGATGGGCTGGGTCCTATCCGGAAGTGGGGCAAGGGGCTGCATAGATAAAGGACCTGTGGACCAAAGCATTTCCATAGTTTTTTTTCCTTTCAATTGATAACACATTGTTCATGTTTCGTTGGATCTAAGGCTTTTTCAGTTGAGAGGGGTAACAGTGCACCTACAATTAAACTGTGAAAAGGCATCGATTATAAAATATATTCCAAGTTCTGAGAGGTTGAAATGTGAAAAACAGATACACGCAACAAAACCCCTACCTTCTGGAGTTAGAGAAACTGGAAATAATCTGTCGTGTTGGAGACCTGTGCCTGGAGCCAGGGGTCAGAGGTTCTGCTCCGCTGGGATTGCAGTGGGCATCTGGGGTCTTCCTGAGCCCTCCTGTCTTTAAGATGATTTGGAGTGTTTCAAGACCTGGGATGAGCTCCGCTTTGCCCTCCCTCTTAGCCTGCCTGTCCCAGCATGGGGATCTGTGCCCACCTGTGTTCACCCCACACTAACCCCTGGGCACCCTGCCCGCATTGTGTTCAGTTCCAGAGAACGAGGCGCCAGTAGACACCAATCTCATAGAACTTGACACCAAGTAAGCCAAACCCTGCCTGCGGAAGTCTGAGGGCGGGCCCAGGGGCGGGGAGGATGGGTCATTTGCATATATGCTTATTAACCCCTGAGGAGCAGCTGGTCTAACCCCGTCTGCTGAGAGCCGCCTCTGCTCGCCTCTTCAGCCACCCGCTTGCCTGCATGTGACTTGAAGGACCCTCCGTGCCTGTTCCTCTTCCTCCTGCCTTGGTGGGGTCTGTCTTCCTCCCTCGCCCTTGCACGTCAGTCCGTCAGTCCGTCAGTCCGTCCGGCCATCCACCGCGCCTGCTGGCCCCCGCTGGGCTGGACGGGGTGCCTCCGGGCTCGGCGCCCCTCTTGGCCCTCGCCAACCTGTGGAGGCAGGCTGTGGGGTGGGGAAGGGTCTGGGTCCAGTTGCTTCCGACTCCTGAGGACCAACTGATGCGGATTTCCCTGCGGTGAAAGGCCGTCGCTGCTCCGGACGGATGGTGGCTGGAGGGGGAGGACCTGGGCCTGCTGCACGAATCACCTCCAGGGCCAAGCAGCTTTCTCACTCCAGCTGCAAAGGAGAAATATGGGATGTGGGGTCTCGAGTCATCCGATGAGGACGACCCATGCGGGTGGCTGAACTCCATGGGGCAGGGGACTTTTTGTGGGCCCCTGCCTGAACCTAAGTAGCGTGTCTTATGGTAGAAAGGAAGCAGCCCTCAGTCCTACACCCCTGCTCAGGTATCCCTTTCCCCACCATCCTTCCTCTGCCCCTGTTTAGATTCTCCTACCCAGAATCCCTGGGGGCAGCATGCGAGTGACATTTCCCTGGAGAAAGGGCCTTTCTGGCTTTCTCTCCATTAAGCCAGCCCCACTCCTTTCTGTTCAGAGGGAGGAATGTTTCCTAAGGGAAGATTTTTGGGTGGGTGGGATTTCTTGGGCTTGCTCTTGAAGGATTCACAGTACACTGAAACCAGTGGTGGCCTGGCCTATCATGGTGGAAACAATTTCTTCCTTTGGCCACAGAACCACACTACTCCCTATATTTGACATGTCCCCACTCCTTCCAGAGCTGGGGTGCTTTTCTAGGCCTTAGGCACAAGAGTCGAGCTCATGACCCCATAGAACTTCACAACTTCCCCAAGTTCAGTTGTGACTGTTCCCAGAGCCAACAGTGAGAATGTAAATGTGCCAGCCAGGCACTGGGCCTTTCTTCTCTAGGTCAGCTCTAGAGGCCAGAGACCTCAGAGTGTGGTTCCCATGCAAACACACAGTTTCCTTGTCTCTCCCCCCAGTGATGATGACATTGTATTTGAGGACTTTGCTCGCCAGAGACTGAAAGGACTGAAGGATGACAAGGACGAAGAGGAGGATGGCACCGGCTCACCACACCTCAACAACAGATAGACTAGCCGCCCTGCCCCCAGCAGCTCCAGGGCCACTCTTTTGCACTAGGATGCTTACTTGTCTTCTTCCTGTTCTGGTTCCCCCTCCCCTTTGTTCTTCCAGTTTCAACTAGGGGACCCCAGTGGTCTTCCAAGTCACGGTGATGACACCTCAAGATTGGCCCCACATCACCATGCCAACAGTGCACCACCTTCACCTCCCTTTCTGCAGTCACCATCCTACCCCATCCCCGCTCCTTTCATGCTCACTCCCAGAAAGGCCATCACAGCTCTGGCCTTGGGATTTGGCTTGAGATGGAGAGTGGGAAGGGAAGGGTAGCGCTGAAGGAGCTCTGCAGTGGTGGGTGTGAGGGCTTGGAGGAGTGGGCATCTGGGCTCAAGATACATGAGAAGATGTCCCCAGTCCATCTGGTAACAGTTCTGGCAGCTAAAAGGTGACCATATTGAAGGCCACCACCTTCTGACTGGAGGAGCAGAACTGTGGATAGATTCTCAATGCCTTTTTGCAGTTTGGACCCACCAAAGACCTCTCCCCTCCCCCTTCATCCTTGGCCTATGTCCCTGTATCTGATAGTGACATTGGTGAAGCTTATAAGCTCGTAGACCCAGGAGCAGAGGAAAGCAATGTACTGACTTCCTTACCAGCAGATACCTAGATGGGGGGCGAGCTGTGTGAATAGCTGAATTTATTGGGATTGTCAGGAAGTGCGCCTTAGCTGCCTTGGATCGTACGCGTGTGGGCTGAGTGCACATGCACAGAGGGCAGGGCTCTCCAAGCGCCAGCGTCCACAGGGTGAGTTTCTGAGAGGGTTTCCCGAGCTCTCAGAAGTGGGCAGGAGGCACGAGGTTGAGTCTACCCTTCTCCCTTCGCAGAGTTAAGAGGTCCAGGCAGCTGGGGCCACCAGTATCCCCTTCTTTCCCCCTGTAGTCTTCCATGGCCCTACAGGTGGAGAGAGTGGCCACTGACAAAGGCATTCCTTCCCCAGAAGGTGGCAAACTCCATCAAGATGCCCTCCCACAAAGGGAAGGAGGCTGTTCTTTCCTTGGGGAATTGATGATCCCAGTCGTTACCAGTGTCAAGCGTACCTAGTACCCATTGACTTGTGTTGGTGTGATTGGGAACTGGGACATTTCCCAGGGCAGCAGGGCAGACAGATGATAAGTAGAAAGTGTTGAAAGGTATCTTTGTCTGGTCTTTGATGCTAACTTGCTATGTAACCGTGAATAAGTTTCTTCCCCTCTCTGGGCCTCAGTTCCCCACTGGAAAACAGGAGTTTGAGCAGGGCATGCTGGCTCCGGTTTTGAAATTTTGTGAACACTGGAGCTTCTGGTCTGCTGGGTGGAGCCAGGGCTGCTGCCTGCTCCATCTGCCTCCAGAAGGGATGCACTAGACCTCAGAAGAGGCAGGGTCCAACAGAGCACCTAGTCCAACCTCCAGGCCTAGAAAAGTCCCTTTTTTGGGCCCCAGGTGGGGGTCGCTTGATGTGAAGCTGTGACCATAGCCTGCATGAACTGCTCTGCCCTAAGGCCTGGGTTGACTGAGACTTGGATGGGGGCTTGAGATAAGCCATGCAGACTTCACATGCCTGCCCAGAGGATGTGGATGCCCTGAGGTTTACTCAGGCAAACATATTGATTAGCAGGGCAAGGGAGATTTCTCAATTTCTGCTTAACTTCTGTTTCGGTCCCATGGGTATTTGCCTGAAAAGGGAAACAACACAATATTTTATACAACTTGGATCCCAATCCTTTTCAATCCAGCACCTCTGGGGATGAACTGAGCAAACCTTTCCCCATGGTGAAATGACCGTCACCAGCCTAGCCCTGTGTCTGCTAAATCTCACAAATGCTCAGCTCAAGGGATCCCCTTCGCAGATCAGAACCAGATCAACTGGGAGCAGTCACATCCCCCTGGCCAGTCCTGTGATCTCAGTGGCAGGTGCCCCAGGCATTCAGCTTCTGCTGGAGCTTGCTGGGCAGTTTGCACCTCATTGGGGCAACTGTAGAGCTGATGGCATGTTGGAGCAGTACATGGCAGATCTGGATAGAGCATGTGTCCTTCAGTGTCTTCCTCTGAAATCTTTGGGGCTAATGCAAGACCGTTTAGCATTTGGGATAACCTCTTCCCGCATCCCTAACATGTGCATACAAAAGATTTCCCAGGCTGGTTTCTTAAGCTTCCTCCACTTGGAAATTACACTCATTGTTTGGAAGTTTCCCAGTGTTAACTGAAATTTCTCCAGCTGTAGGGTTGTTCCAGAGCTCTATCCTTTTGCTTTTTGAGCCTGGACTGCACAAGGTCAATGGTACAATTTAGTTCAATTCAGCTTAACCATCCTTTGCTGACAGTTTCTGTGCTTAGGACAGCCTCTGTCCTTAGCAAGCTCATGGCCAGGGGAAAGTCATAAGAGGACCATTGCATCCAGGGCTCCATGGCTGCTGGTTCATATAATACCTTGATGTGAACTGGAACACAGTGCCCCGTCAGATGGATTCAGACCTCAGCAGAATACATAGCCTTGTGATTGCCACACACTTTGAATTTTGACTCCATTTGCCCCTTGGCCAGGTACTCCCTATCCAGCTATGTGCTACAGCATTGTGAGGCCAAAGTGTTTCTGTGGCTTCTTCCAGAAAAGGAGGACCCAGATCATCTTTCCAGGCTTCTGGTCAGTTTTAGGCACCATCCCTGACCTCAGCACTTAGACATGTCCCAGTGCTTCTCTGCAGTGCTCCTCTCCAGTCTGGAGTCAGCCTGGCCAGGTGACACCTTGGAGTGAAAGTGGAGGTGGAGGAGCCTCACAAGGCCCAGGAACCAGCCCACAATACTGGCTTTTGCTGTGCCAAGCATTTGGGGCCTGTGCCTGCCAAACCACCCACTTTCCTTTGGGCCATGCAGTTGGCATGCTGATGCCTGTCTGTGCGGGACGGGAGAGCATGGCCTGGGTGAAACTGCATGAGAGGGCCAGCTAGACTTTCTCACCATCCCCAGAGAGGAGTTTAGTTCCAGGAAGATAGGGACTGAGTCCTTTGGCTGGACCCCATGGCTGCCTTAGCCTCAAAGCACAGAGAAGTCAGGTTTTGGGTCAGCTGGGCGCTGCTGATGAGCTAGTTCCTGCATGCAGCAGTGAAAGCAATGCTGTCTTGGAAGTGCCCACAGCTGCCTTTCAGCCCTGGCTGTCACCAACCAGCTGAGTGGCCTTGAGCAAGTCACTCAACCTTGGGCTCAGTTTCCCTAACTAAAACAGAACAGTAATTCCTTCCCTGCCTGACTCAGGGAATGGTTGTGAGGCCCAGATAAGATGGTCAGTGGCCAGTGCTCTGACTTTTGGCTGCACAGGTGTGACAGAGCACCACCCAAGGTCACACTGGAAGTTAACTGCTGGCCAATCCTGTCTACCACTGGTCTTCATCTCTTGCCCTGCTTCTCATTTAGGTAACTGTCAATCAGAATGAGATGCAGCCAATTTGACCTTGGGAAATTGAGAGCAAAATGCCATGCCCAAGGACAGAGTTACAGCAACCCAAACCAGAAAAGATGTGGATGTTTTCAGTGGTTGGGGAACAGGGGCATCCTGGACCCTCCAAGCCTGGAGTCGTCCACATCTCACACCTCTCAGACTCCACAGCAGTCAAGAAGGCTTGGTTCATTTCCCAGGTCTGGGCACTGAACCCACCATTGTTCCATCAAAGAAATCCAAGGGCAAGGGGAAATAGAAACTGCCCGCTCCTTGCCCCCAAAGTAGAAGACTCTATTGAGGATCAGCAGAGCTACCACAGCTTCCTGGTGACACTTGGGAGAGCCAGGAGCCCAGAGATGCAGCTTCTCTCCTGCCAGTGACAAGGGACTGGACATGCCTCACTCATCTGATCTCTTACAGGGGCCAGTCTTGAACTCTTACAGGGTCTCGTAGATGCAGGCCTGTGCCTGTCTGACATTTTTCTTTTTAAACTCAATAAGGACCAAAAGAGGCTCCCACTCCTCCCTCATAAAGCCTGCTGTGGCCCAAGCAGCCCCATCATTGCCCTCTCCCCTGGACTGAAGAAGCCCAGTGTGGGGCAGATCCCCACCTCTGCAGGCTCACTGCACAGTAGCTTCAAAGGGAGCCCTTGTGGAAGGGGGAACACCCTCCCCCAACACTCTCTCCCAACTTGTCACCCCGAAAGGGAAATCAAAGCACAGGTCCTTGGGACCCACGGTCCGATCCGTAGACACTGACACTGGTTTTCCAGTCAGGTACTGTGGCACTCCTGCTCTCCCACAGGGCCTTGTCAGCTGCCCTATGGGGGGGGAAGGTGGGGGTAGGGGCAAAGGCTGAGCCTCTGGCCCTCCCCACTGCCCACTTCCACCTGAACCGCTCTGCGTTTCTCTCTTGCCTATTGCGGTTTCACTTTCAGATTTTGTTTTGAAGAAAAACTTCAAACCCTCACTCTGAGGTTTGATCTTAGACCAGCAAGCACAGGTTCTATTGCTTTTCATGTTGGCACGGCTCCAGCACTTCAGTGCAAAGTGTCTTTGCATTGGAACTTGGGTCACAGACCAAGGCCCAAGTGTACGCTTACACACGTGTGCACGCCCGTACACTTTTAATGTTTTTTTTTTCTTTCTTTCCTTTTTTAAACCAAATCACCCTGAAGCTCTGGTCTGGGTTTGATTTGGGCAGGGACTGGTGCTCAGAGAGGTTGGGACTTGATCCATGCAGTATGGGAGAACATGGAGCAAGGAAACAGGCCCAGTCCCTGCCTAGGACTCATGTCTCCACATGTGTGACACCTCACTCCCAGCCCAGGCCCTCACAATGTTAGGAGGGACAGGGTGACAGGAAAAGAAGCTAGAGCCAGGTTGAACTTTGCATGCAGCCAGGTGGCTGGAAACCCAGGTACATACAGACACACTGAAAGAGGACTTTTATGACAAAAGTCCCTCCCTTGAGGTCAGGATTCCCCCAGAGACCCTTCGAGCAGCAAGTTTCCTTGAGTAATTCTAATAGGATTCTGTTGCCACATTTGCGAAAAATCAAGTATGTGGACAACAGGAGATTTTAGGCCCCCAAAGAGGCTAGTCCCCCCATCCTGAGGTTGCCTGAATTCTTTCCCTGCCTGCCTGCCCCTCTGCCCAGGCCCCTCGTGAGTGCTCACTAGTAGGTGGGTACTTTTGGACCAGGCCTGGTTACAAAATTGCACCTCCCAGGGCATTCTAGATGAGAATGTGATGCTCAGAGCTCTGCAAGCTGCAGGGCATGGAGAAAGTGTCCAGTGGTACTTAATATTCAGCCTAAGTGTACCCTTGGAGGCCCTGCTGACCTCAGTTTCCCCGTGTGTAAAATGGGGCTAGAACCAGGCCCTGCTCACCTGCGCAGGGATTGATGCCAGGGTCATAGGGGAGGTGTGTGGGAGAGGAGGTGGTTTGAGGTGGCAGCCCATGAGAGACAGGTGCTTTACAAACTTGGGGTGAGGTCCTGTCACGGGTGGCCGATCTGCGTAGCCCTCAGGGAACAGGTGCAGGATACACCGTCCTCACGGGCAACTGTGGTCAGCATTAAGGCCTGGTCACAGATGCTGTGGGACTGCCCCTTCCTACCAGTGAGCATGTGAGTCCCGGGTGCTGGGAGGGAGGGTGGCTGGGACAGGTCTCCAGGTCTGTGGCCCTTCTGTGAAGTGATTATTCTGTGGCCCTCCCATTCCTGGACCACCTCCAGGTTAATCTGCCACACGCGTGGCATTCCTTAGTATGTCAGATAAGTTATTCCAGTTTATTCAACTCCAACAGAACAAATGAACAAGAGAACCACAAGGAGGAGGCCAATAAAGGTCTTTTGTGACATGAAGCTACTGTGCTTTTATTTCTGTCTCATAAGCCTCTGACAGGGTATCGACCAGGAAGTGCTGTCCTGCTGCCCTGGATATGGTGTTTTCTTCCCTTGTCCGTGGCCCCAACTCCAACCTGGTCCTTGCATTTGCTTCTGCTACCAACAACTTTTCTTCTGTCCCCCTCCTGCCATTGTCCAGCCTTGGGAAAGTCACTAGCAGATCAGCTCTAAAAATAAATCCTAAACAAAAGTATTTAGGTTGAGCTAGTCATGGGGGCACACATCTATAATCCTAGCTACTCAGGAGGCTGAGGCAGGAGGATCCCCAGTCCGAGGCTAGCCTCAACAATTTAGTGAGGCCCTGTCTTAAAAAGTGGAAGTCGTCTTAACTTGTGTGAGAACCTCAGTTTAGTCCCCAGTATTGAAAAATAATTAGGTTGAAGGAAAATGAACTCAGATCTTCAGGAATTAAATAGAAAAGACTATGTTCATTGTCTTAAGTTCTTTAAAATATATATGACTATTGAAAGGAAAATCTACATTTCTGGTAAGGGTTTCTCAATGTTGATGAATAGTTGAAATATATATGACAATCATCCTGGATAATACATGAAATTTATATGGCAACTAGAATGTAAGGTTAGTGGGAGACATAAAGAGATTTATTTGTCCATAAGTTTTCTATATTATGCTTGAAACGATACAATAGTAACCCTAAGTAGACTGTGAAAGGTTATGTATGTACATTATGATCCCTAGAGCAACAACAAAAAATAGCCAAAAATACAAATTAAAGTAGAAAAAAATTAAAACAGCATACTCAAAAATTCTTCCAAATAAAGGGGCAGGAAACTCAGGACAACAAGAAGAAGTGAAAAGATGGGAAAAACAGAAAAATAAAAGGGGGAGGCCTAAAACCAAACATAGTGATAACTATATTAAATGAAAATGGTCTAAATACAATAATTAAAGAACAGAGATTGCCAGATTGAATTTTAAAAATATGATCCAACTAGACACTGTCAACAAGAAATCCACTTTAAATATAAAGACGGGTTAATAGCAAAAGGATGGAAAAGATATCCCATGAAAACAACAACAAAAAGGAAGTTGAGGGGCTGGAGCACTTGCCTGGCATGCATGAGGACCTGGGTTCGAAACCCAGCACCATGTACAAAACTAAATGTTGGAAAAACAAGAAATAGATGAATAAATAAATAAAATTAGTACATTATTTCTTTGAAAAAAGGAGAGAGTGAGCAGTGAGAGAGAGAAAGAATCAATTTTTATTTAGTTTTTCACGTGGCTTTCATTGCTCCGACACTTGTTTGTGTACGTGGTGCTGGGGTTTGAACCGGAGTACTCACGCATGCCAGGCAAGCACCCCAGCCACTGAGCCACCACTCCAGCCCCTTCTCCCTCTTTCTTAATCAAACGAACAAAAAAAACCAAACCTCTTAGAGCTGCATGCCAAAAAGAGTAGATTTTATGCTGTACAAATTTCCACTAAAAAGGAAAAGAGAAACTGAACGATGTAGCGCTCACAACTGCGAAGTATTTATCAAGCATGTGCCATTCCCTGGGACCCAAAGATTTAAGATAAGCCAATCATTCCTTCAAATTGCTCGCAGATCTTGACGACGAGGGTTTGGAACTGCTGAAGGTGACTGCAGACGGGACCCTACACACGCCCACAGTCCGCTTCCTAGAGGAAGAAACGCTTGCACTGGGTTTTGAAGTACGAGAAGGAGGTGGGTACACGGCGGGCCGGCCGGGGGGCTCCATGAACTCGCCAGGTGTAAGGACTGCACTTCACGAATGGATTGCTCCCTACAAGAAGGCACTTTCCCATCTCCGCCAGCAGATGGCGCAAGTATGCAAGGAAAAGTTGGAGCCGGCTCCGCTCCGACACAGATTCACCAACAGATGTCGCTGCAGTTCCCGGAGGCGAGGGATCCAGGTTAAACAGCAGTGTTGTTCACCCAGGACTCTAGACCAGTATTCCAAAGACAGGGCCAAAAGCTATAAGCGTATTACAAAGCAGAAGTGAAGAAGCTAAAAACTAAATTATATTTTGCAAGATCGCATATTCTGAAGTTTCATTTTCTTTGTTCACTTTTTTTTTCTTTTTTAAATACCAGGGGTTTGAACCCAAGGGCGCTCTACCACTGACCTGCATCCTAGCCCTTTTAATTTTGAGACAAGGTCTGGCCAAGTTGCTGAGGCTCGCCTTGAACTTGTGAACCTCCAACTTGTGAATCTCCTGCCTCAACCTCCTAAGTTGCAGGCACATAGCACTGCACCCAGTTTCTTTGTTCACTCACCTTGAGAACAGTAAGGAAGACCTGGCTGCCCAGGCAGCGTCTACCATTGTAACCTCAATTAATGAAGTTGGAGGTAACGGGTGTCAAAAGAAGTGTGCATCTGCTATGCAGAGGAGGAAGTCATAGCTGCCAGCATGGTGCTTGTTCCCCTTTGTACTGTTGTGGGCCACGGTGGGACAGGAATCAAGGGAGTTCCACAAATCTCCACAGGATTGGAGACCTAAAAGTGGACCAGCCCAGCCTGTCCTTGGGGGAGCTCTGACCTGGTGCAGACAAAGAGCAAGAAAACCAGTCAGTAAAACTAAAGATCTGAGTGTCATAGCGGTGGGGAAAACGGTGAGATCCGGAGAGCTGCAGGGACTCTCAGCAGGACTGAATGGTCTCTGCTGGGAGGAGGGTAGTATGTGAGCCAAGGCGCAGGGCATTAACTGGGGACTCATTACTAAGATCAGAGTGGTCTGTGTGGCTGGAGAATACGTTCAAGGAAGCGGGCGCGTGTTGGTTGTGTAGCGTCGGAAGAATATCTAGTCTAGCAGTCTAACACTTTCTCTTTCCCCCCCTAAGTACTGTCAAAAGTCGCTGGAGTCCAGGGCCCCAGTCTGTGAAGCCCTAATTTATTCTTGTCCCCATGTAATTATTCATAGTGCTCCCTTTCATGCTAAAGTTTGCCAATTTGGGTGGTCACTTTACTGAGGGGGTCTCCCTGGATCCCTCATGCATCCACAATCACAGACATTCTGTGTGGTCAGTGTCTTGACCGAGGACAGGAGCTGATCTTGTTCATCCATGTGAGCCCTGTGCTCAATGATGCTCAGCAGAGAGTGGAGGCTGGAGGAGAGGAATGGGCTGAGGGCCTGGGGACCTTGGAGCTGAGAAATCCAAATCAAGCCCCTTTCTTCATCAGGGAGGGTGAACTGGGAGAGCCTGGAGCAGGACTTCTGAAGCCTGTCAGGGGCTGCAGATGGTGGGAGTTTCTCCACCTCTTCAGGCCAGCACGGCTCAGGTCTGGCTGCCAGAGACAGTGGCTATAGTTTGGAGATGCTAGATAGAAAGTGGAAGGGCCCTGCTAGGTAGTCAGATCTAGAGCAGAGCAGAGTAGGGACAGCCCTGGAGGCATCCTGGACCTGCTCCTGACAACCTGCGTGACTTGAGGGGGTACCTATGCTCTGAGCCTCAGTTTCCCCACCATCCAGGAAAGGTTAGTTGAGACGATCCGCGTGGGGCTCTAGAACTCCTAGGCAATTGCTCCGAGGCACTGCTTGGGGAGAGAATGGGTTGGTGAGGCAGGGGTGAGGGATGGAGGAGCGGTCTCTGAAGGCAGCCTAGGGCAGTACCACAAGAATATTAACTGCCCCCGTCACTTTGCCTAGTCTGGGAAAGGCCATGCCCATAAATTAGGGCTGAGAGTCTGCCAAGCAGAGACTTAATGAAGAAGGAGAAGGACTTTAGTGAGAGCAGGCAGTGCCTTCAGAGGTCACAAGTTCAGCCTCAGCCTGGACAGAAAGAAGCTAGAGCCAGAGAGGGGCTGGTTATTCAAGGTCAGAGTGATGGGCTGGACCAGAAGGACAGGAGCCAGTTCTGTACATTCCCTAGCACCCAGCACACAGCAGGGTCTCACCAGCATTTCTAAGTATAGACCAAGGGGCATGGCAAGGTGCCCGCCGAGCTCACGCTGAAACCCTGGGCTCTGGTTAGACCCTCCCTGGCTCCCATGCCAAGGGGCTGTGGAGGTTAAGGCCTTCTCTGGGAGGTGTTTCTGAAAAGCAGTTTCACGCTGCTTACAGGGTCATGGAACCTGGGAAGTCTGCCATGTTCTAGTGCTCAGCTGCTTTTGAGTCTACCACATTTCTGACGTTACACCCACACCCTTCCTCTCCCTCTGCTGCTATCGACCTGCTCTTTAAGGGAACACCCTAGAAGTAGGTTTTTTCCCCTCTGCCATTGGAGCACAGACTCCCCAGGCCTCTGGACCTCTGTCCACCTCTCACTTCTAGCAGCCTCTGGGAGAGACTCTGGAGTGAGTGGTGGAATCAGGGAGTTAGGGCATAGGCAACAGAACCCCACCTCACCTTTTCCTGCAAGGTCCCTCCAGCTTCTCACAGCAGCCTCTTCCCTTATTCCCTGCCCTTCTGGTCTTCTGGGGGCATGGCTTAGGTCTGGTTCCCCTCTGTCTGCAGGGTACAGCATGAGGCCTGGCCCCAAAAGGATGGTCAGGAGAAAGGAATAACCAGGCTCTACAAGTAAGAGGCATGGTCCAACTCCCCTGGCTGCACCGCACACGCACTGGTTTCTCCTCCGAGGGCAGTGGTCCCTCTAGTGCGTCTTAGCAGAGAATGTAGATCTCTCTTACACACACACTCTCTCTCTACTTATTTACAGCAGTGTTTGTTTTCTCCAGTCCTCACAATAACAAGATTTTCCTGCCTCCAGACCTTTGCACAAGTCAACCCTTTGGATCTTTGTTTTGCAAACTCCTACTTATCCTTCAAACCTCAGCTCAAGTGTGACTTCCTCTAAGAAGACTCTAAGCTGGGCCCTTCCTTTGAGCCCTGTTTCCTGGGGTTTCTTTCTCTAGGCCTTGATCAAATGTGATCCCTTTCCCTGGATCATTAGTTTCCCTAGGACTGACGGAACTGCATTTAGCAAAGGCTGAAGGAATGACTACTTTTGCAGAGGAGGCAAGGTTGGAGGACGCCATTATTGGTCCCATAAAGCCAAAGTCCAATGACAGATTGCATAGAGGGTGGCAGACCAGATATGACATGTAGTGGGAACCAGTGAATGGCACAAGATTAAACATGATTTTTTTGGATACTTTGTAGTTCAATAAAACTGAGTTCTTAGTACTAAGTAGACTACTGTAGTACTTCTCATATAAAAGCCTCGAACATTTCTGCTGACAATAAACCCACAGCTAATGGCGTGTTTTATTTGCTAGGATTTATTGCAGTCTTGGGCCACATTACTAGAGGGCACACCTTTGGTAATGAGGAGGTGATATGTTAGGGACAGAGTTTTCTAACCTGTTACAGACCATCACTGTTTTGTCCCAGGGGATCGTCGGGACATCTTGTGAAGGTCATTGACAGATGGGAATGCTTCTCGAGGATGTCATACCTTCCCATGGGGGAATGACAGGGAGATGTGGTAGGAATTAACTGGGAGAAGATGAGGAGACTCATGTATGGTCTCCAACTCCGTGAAGAGCTGTCCTGGGGTAAGGCATGCTCCTGGCTCCAAAGCAAAGCTAGGACTATCAGAGGGTCTCCGATTCCTCTGGTACTGAAAGGGATGGTTCCAGGAGGGGACAGCTGCTCCTTGAGACAGCTTAGGAGGATTCCTACATCACTGAGGTGATTTTCATTGTTCAGAAGGTAAAATGCCAGAATTCTAGATTCTGCCCCATTGTTCCAGGGCCCTGTGACCCTGAATGCAAAATAATCCAGTCTGATGACCTCGAGGCAGGAAATAAGCTGCTGACCCTGGCCTGGAGCCCCTCTCTGTCCCTTTCCCCCACATATCTCAAGGGATCCTTTTATCCACAGCCACCTCTAGGCTGCTGCTTCTTTCAGCTGTCACATACTCAAGGTGCAGTTCCCACCCTGCAAGCCAGGAGGGCGCAGCGTGACACAGGGGCATCAGGAAATCCATCTGCAGGGATGAGCCCAAAGCAGTGAATGACTGACTCTGCTTCTTTTCTGTCCAAATTAACTGCCTCTTCTAACAGCTGGATTTTTTCAATGGCCTCTTCTGAGGCTAGTGTTGTTTAGTTCAACTACATTCCTCTCCATCCTCCCACCCCAAAGTGAAGAGGAATGGAAGGGAAAGAGGAAGTGTGGGAACCCAATCTGGCTGTGGACATCCCCATTTCAGAGGAAAAAAAGCAAACTTCTTTCGAGATCAATGTCATCCCACTAGGAAGTCTCACCTTGAGTCTAACCTCAACCCTGCTAAGCACAATCAGGGCCCATTTATTCTCTCACATTCCCAAGGGTCACTGCCCCATGTGTCACCTCCCACCCACATCAATGCCCCAGGTCAGTAGGAATGACACAGCACCATTTACAAGAGTAGAGTATCGGAGATTATTGCAGACTTTATAGAAAACTGCCCAAGGGAGGTCCAGATTTCTGGGGTGAGGGACAGGAGGGCAGGCTCAAGCCAGTATATTAAAGGAGGGAAGTTTCCTGTGTGCAGACGCAGCACAGGCCAGCCATTCTGCCTGACCCGGGAATGGGAGTCAGGGAGAGGTGCCCCTCTCCACTCACCAGTTGTGCTTTGGGATCTTGCAGAAGGCAGCGTGCTGAGGCTCTGACCCTGAACAGGAGGGCTTGTATTTGAGACAGAAGGCCAAGACCCCCATCGACTTCAGGAAGGCATGTGGGGTGGGGATGGTGTCGAAGCAAGGAGTCCCCGGCTGAGAAGAGTCACAGTGCGTGGGAGGCAGCATGGAGAAGTGGAGGCATCAGCTCCCTTCCCCTCCCCCACTCTGAGGCCTCCATGCACCTGTGATCCTGGTTCTGAGGCACCATCAGCCCTCACTCCTTCCCCATGAGGATCTACCAGCATGTGCTGAGGTGCCTGGTGGCTGCACTTGTCCTGCAAGACTGGAGAGCTCATTCTGGGAGGAAAGGGGTGGCATATCCTAGGGATGGATTCTTCCTTGAACCCTGACCAATGAATGCAGGTGATGGGCAACAGGGGAATGGAGAGCCTATGCTTTGGACAGGGGAATGAAATAGTCTGTGGTGAAGCGTTGAGAGTCTGCGACTAGGGACAAGTTCTGAGTGTTAGGAGATCAGAGCCCTGGGGTGAAAGGCTGAGGATGGAATCCACCCTATAGCAGGAATGGGATATGCTTATCCCTGGAAAGGCTCCCTCCATTGGGAGCAGAACCCCAAGTCTGGGTCAAGGATTGGGGGAGGACCCCCAACCCACAGGGCCCCAAGATGAGGGTCTCCAAGTACGATGGGAGGCTTAGAGTTCTTGGTTGGGATAAAGCGCTTAAAGTCCACAAAAACCTAAAGGAGGTGTTCTGCTTCTGAGACCAAAAAGGGCTATGATGGCCCCTGAGCACTGAAAGGGAGGACAGAGAGCTCCCAGTTGAAGATGGGTCAATGCAGTCTAGGGCGTCCGGGTGCAAAGCGGAATTCTGGAGTCAGTCTCAGAGCTTTGGAAGGACAGGATCTCCAGGATTGTCCAGAAAGGGGGAGAGCCTTTCAGAGCCTGAGGTGGGCGAATACAGTTTCTGGAATCAGATGGGGGGCGGTCCTCTTGGCCTTTGGCCGTGGAAGCTTTCAGAGGCCAGGGAGAGAGGGTTCCGCTTGGAGATTTGAGTGGCAAGGCTGTCAATATATAAAGGTCTCCGACTGGTCTGGGGCAGGTCTCTGAGATCCAAGTTCACGAGCGTCTCATCTTCATGGCTTCAGGCCAGGTGGCCCCCAAAAGGTCATCAGCTGGCAGGGGCAGCCCTCAACCCCCAGAGGTGAAGCTTAGAGGCCCGAGCCAGGTGAAGTGGCGCGGGAGCCGGCAGGGGCAGACGCGGCAGGCAGGCGGCGCGGGTCTGCGTCCTGCTCGTAGCGGTAGTGATAGCCCTCCATCTGGTCCCGGCAGGCCTCGCGCAAGTTGCGCATCCAGCGCTGGATGCCACGACGGTTTAGGTAGAGCACCATGAGGAAGATGAGACCGATGAGTGCTAGCACCAGCCCGAAGAAGACGTAGGAGGCTTCCAGCTCCGGGCCGGCGATGTCCACCTCTTCCACACGACCGTCGGCATCCACATCTGAGCAGCGCAGCCGCGCCTCGTCCAGGTCCAGCAGAGGCTGGTCAAATAGCGCCCGCGGGGCGGCGCAGCGCAGGCGGCGAGCGTCGGGCACGCGCTCCGTGGCGTTACGCAGCCAGGCCAGCAGGGGGCGCGCGGCGCAACCACAGTGCAGAGGGTTGTCGGCGAGCAGCAGGCGCGGTCCGGGCAGGCCGCCATCGCGCTCGAGCGCACGCAGCTCGTCGGGGCCGAGGCCGGACAGCGCGTTGAGATGCGCGTCCAGCTGCTCAAGGCGCGGGAGGCGCAGCGCGGCGGGCGGCAGGCGGCTCAGCGCGTTTCCTGCCAGACCCAGGAGGCGCAGCTCTGCAAGCGGGGCGAGCGCGTTGTCCAGCGCGTCCAGCAGCGCGGGGCCACCCTGCGCCAGCGCGTGGTTGAGCTGTAGTGAGCGCAGCTCAGGCAGCCCGCGGAAGGCGCCGTCGCCCAGGGCGCGTAGTGGGTTGTGACTCAGGTCGAGCGCCGCCAGGCTGGGCAGCCCATCGAAGGCGCCGTCCTCCACCACTTCGATGTTGTTGTGCGTGAGGCGCAGCGCAGTGAGGAACGGCAGGCGCACGCTGGTCGCCGCCGCCTCCTCCCCGTCCGCGTCCCCGCCGGCGAAGGCGGCCGCGCGCAGCACCGTCAGGTTGGCGCCTACGATGGTGAGGTTGCGCGCGTCGGGCGGCACGTCCCGCGGAGGCTGCCTGAGCTCTGCGCCCGACGCGCAGCGCAACAGCAGTTTGGGGCCGCCGAAGCAGTAGCACTGGAACGGACAGGGCGCAGCGGGTCGGCTCAGCGCCGCCGCCACGAGCAATACTCCCGGCAGCAGCGGCCCCCAGAGCCCCGGCTGTCCCGCACGCGGGGCCATCGCGGCCGCCCCTGCATTCAGCGCCCGGGCCGCCGCGCTCTCCAGTGAGTTGGGAGCGCCTGGTGGGGGACACGGGTGGGGCAGGTCCTTGACCCGTAGCGGCAGGGTCTCAGTCGGTCTCTCCGCTGGCTCCGAAGTCCAAGGAATCTTCACTTTCCTGGCTGGGGGCGAGAGGGGTCAGACGGGGAGCGAAGCCCACCGCCCCCGGTGCCCTCCTTGCCCTGCGCGCCGGCCTCCGACTTCCGCGGCTCTTCTGGGCTCGGAGCCGAGTGGGCAGGGTTTGCCTCCCCCTCCCCGCCTCCTTGCCTCCTAGTCCGCCCCCAGCGGAGTCTCGGCGCCCTCCTTGCCGAGGGAGGCGGGGTGAGAGGCTCCCGAGACTCGGGGTTTCGGCTGCTGTTCTCTCGCTCTTCCTTCGCTGGCCCCAGGGCTGCTGAGAAGTTTGGCTCTAGGAGGCTCTGACTTGCTTGCTCCCTTTCCCCCATCCCCCATGTATAAGCTGGTTCGTTCCGCCTCCCTCTGTGGCACGTGTGGGGCGGGGCCGGCTGGGGCGAGCTGGCAGGTGGGTCTTTACTGGCGACAGTGTAGGAAATGGACTTTAGCGCTGCTGCTGCAAGAAGAGGCTGGGATGAGGGGTGGGCTGAGAAAGTTACTCGTTTTCCAGTCTCTTCCTCATCTCTGTGATTAGGGAGGGAGGGAGACTGGAAAATCCCCAGCTTCAGCCACCGGCTCTGCTATGCCAAAGCCATTAGGCACTACCGTTTCCCCACCCTTGCAGGTGCTGTGCCACCGGCCTTTTCTTGATCCTGTACTACGCCTTTGCAAAGTCTGTGGTCCCACGGTCCCACCCCTTTACGCCCCCCCCCCTGCAGCTGGCTGGAACCCTCCGAAGCACTCTCCTAGGCACAGACCCGTGATTCAGCTCTTTGCTTTCCCTCCCTGCCCCAGCACCTGGGCACCCCCAAGGCACCATCAGCCTCCCCACTCCTCTTCAGCTTCTCCACCTGTCAGTGGTGAATGGAGATGTGTGGTGGAGGCCCCAGAGGCTAGGAGAAAGGCTTTTGCAGCATGGAGTAGGATGTCAGAGGGGACCAGGGCTGCGGTGGGGGCTGAGCTGTTTATAGGTTTGTTTTGTTCTGGATTTTACTTATTTATTTATTTTTTTGCAGAACTGGAAAGCTCCAGACTTGATTTAAAGAGACAGGCTCCTGAGAAGGAGCATTCCTGGCCTTGGTATGAATTATTCAGGTTGGAGAAGCTGACATTTGATCTACAAGCCAGAGACTCTATCCCAACCTGATTCTTGGAGCGGGGGCTCTATCCCAACCTAGAGCCCCTCCCTCCAAGAATTGGTCATTCTTTTTCTCTTGAATTGGAAATGGTTGTGGGATTGACTTCTTCTCTGATTGAAACCACTTAAGGAGAAGAGGCAGACCCTGCAGTGGCCAGGGTCTCAAGGCAGGGACCAACATTAAGGACCAAGGCTGGTGATGCTGGCTGGGGTTTCCCCAGGCCTCCCATCCCTCCTCCACGAGTCCTCTCTTCCCTATCCCCAACATAGCTTTCCCAGGTACTAGCAGAGGACAGTTTGCACATAGCAGGATGCACTCGACTTCCTCGTACAGGGTTGAGTGTGTCTATATAGATGCACACACGAGGCTGTGCATGTACATGTGCTTACACATGTGAAGGCAAGCTTGACACCCAAACAAATCTAGGTGTGTCCTCATGTGAACACCCAGACTTTCACTTACTTGGATGTGCATTCACATGTATGGGAAGGCTCATGCAAGCCTGTACATGGTTCCAGGCAGCTCATATGTGCTTCATGCAAAAACATGTACACTAATTCATACATGTGCACATAGGGGCATAGATGAGTGCATCCTGATATGTGTCTGTAGTTTCACAAGCACTTACGTGCTTGGATACACACACTGCTGGGTGCATGCAGGTTCCTGAGTGCATTCTTAGAGGGGCAAGCTTACAGACCCGTGGATGCAAGCACATGTATCCAGAGACTGCCCAGCACTAGGAGCGCACTCCTGTCCTGTACCATGCCCTTGATCTGTGGAGAGCACAGGCTGGTGTTCTTTTCTCGTGTGGGCACTCCTCGGGACCCTGGCCCACATCAGCTATAGGAACCAACTCTGACATCTCCTTGGGGGGAGGCACTGGGTCTTCTGTATGACTCTATTTCCATCACAGGGGCAAGCACAAGAGAGTGTACAATAAATGTTTATGGTAGAAACCTGCCAGCCTCCTCCCTGCAGAAGGGGCTGCAGGACAGCAGGCAGCTTTGATTGAGGCTGTGAAGGAACTTAGAATCATCAGGTACAAACATTCTCTGTGTTCCGAAAGGGAAATGTTCTGGTCTCTGTAAAAACAGACCTATCCATCTTGGACTGTCAGTGTTAGGTATGCAGTAGGTCTTCAATAAATGTGTAGCCAGTTGAGTTTCAGACTGTTTATTCTCTGATGCCTCCAATGGAAGTATCTTTTCTTGGACAGTTGGTCTCCCCTTGACTGTGCATCTCTAGTCCACTCCCTGACCCTCAGCGCTCAGCTCCTGCCCCCTGCAGGAAGCCCTCCAGGCTTCCTTCTCCTTCTTTGGAACTTTGGTTAGTGATGAGGGTGCTAGGGCTCTCCTAAGAGACCCTTAACAGTCAGCAGCTGGGACTCAAGCCTGATCTGGTTTCCTGTGTTGTCAGGACACAGCTCAGGGCTCAGCACGGAGAAGGCACCTGAGAACATTTGCTGAATGAAATAATGATTTTTAAATTTCTGGCTTAATTCTCCCATCTCTGTGAGGTCAGCTTGATGAGGATCCCCCATCTACACTTTACACTAGGAGACAGTCCCATAAAGGTTAAGTGCTTCCCCAGGTTGCACAGCTGTCTGGGCCCTGAGCCTGACAGGAGCTCAGGTTTCCTGCCTATCTCCTTTGTCGCAGCAGCCCTTCCTGTCCAAGGTTGCCTCTCTCCGGGGAATGTGACCAGGATCCTTGGGCAAAGCTCAGGCTTACAGGCTTTCCTTAGGACTAAGAGCAAGTGAGGCCCCATCCAACCCAAGCACAGTGACCATCTGCCCTATGCCCAGACAAGAATTCCCCTTTACAGCCACACTGGACCTCAGTTCTTAAATTTTTAGATCCCAGAACCCCTCTCTGAGTTTTCAAGGTATTGTCCCTTCTGTGAGCATCAAGCTTCATCTGAGCCCCTTACCTGCTTGCAAGGTTCTTGCTTTCTATAAGCTCCACTAAGCCTTGGTAGAGAGCATAGAGGTGACTCCCCTGAGATCACCCAGTTAGGCATCATCTTCCCCAACAGGCTCTAGATTCACAGAATTATCAGAGATGTCTCAAGATTACTAAAGTCTTTGGACGTCTCTGCCTTTCCAGGTCTCAGTTTCCTTGTCTGAATAAAGAAAATGCGTATGCCAATGAACAGAGGACTTTTTAATCCGGTGCTCCTTGTCTTTTTAGGGATGGAGGTCAGAGAGGGGACAATGATACTGTGATTTGCCCAAGTCAATGTCTCCACCTTCTCCATATATGACCTTGAACTTGGCTCTATCCCCATCAAGACCTTAATTTGCTGAATTATAAAGTGTGGTTATTTCTAGGGATGATGCTCTAGTGTCTTGTAAAGCAGGTTCCTTTACCCTGCTGCCCACCCTTTCCCTCTGTGCCCCCCTTCCTGTGAGGTAAATGGAGAGCAGCTGGCAGCCCTGCCATGATGCAGATCAGTCATTACCCAGTGGGCGGGGGAGGCCCTGGTTCTCTCCTCTCCAATGGCTTCTGCACTGGCTGGGAGGGGAGAACTTTGCTGTGGGCCTTGCTGTTCCCATTTCTCAATACTGCTTCCCTCCTCCCTCCACTGCCCTGAGACACAGGAAAATCCATAGGCCCAAGGTTCATTTTCTCCGTTGAGTCAGCAGAGGCCATGCACGGCTTCTGAGGGGCGGGCAACTGGCTTTTAAATAACTCTCTGATATTTAATACCCTCCTCCTCCACTCTGTGGCCTGGACCTCTGGGGAGAGACTGATATAAATGAGTGGGATGAGTCCTCTGAAAGTCGTTAAGTGCTCTATACCCACCTACCCGCCCTCCCAGACTCTCAGGCCACCTGAAAAGATGATTCCCTTACCTTTGCACTGGACTTCACAGTTCACAAAGTGGGCCCCAGGCTGGCCTTGTTACCCCAATTTAGAATTGGAAAGTGAAGTTCAGAAAAGGGGGGTTGAGCTTACTCGGCTTTTAGTCCAGGTCTACTATTGCTGTCTGGCTGTGTGACTATGAACAGGTCCCTGTCCTTCCCTGAGTTTCTGTTTCCTCAACAGTGCTACAAGGTGGTTCAGCTGATGGTCCCTCTCCAGTTGTGAACTTTCATGATGTGCTGTGTTGGTCTAGGTCTCTTTCCCTCATAGAGCCACTGTGTTTCCACTGCTGTTCTTGGAGAAGCTAAAGGGCAGAGCAACTGAAGCTCAAGGCTAGGTAGGGTCTGGCCCCAGAATTCTAGTGCAGACTCCACTGAGTCAGGGTCAGGAGTGGGTGGGGAAGGGAAGAAGAGGAGCAGAGTTGGGCCTCTTCCTTTCTCTTCCCTTCTGTCTCTTGAAGGTAGAAGTCAGAACAGATCAAGTAGCGCATTAGCCTATTTTAATCCTGGTTTCATTAAATCCAGGGTCTAAGAAGCTAAGGATGCATTTGGAGGAGGTGGAATCAATCTCTCCTCCCTAGTTGCACTAGAGCCCAGGCTCCTGATAATGAAAATTAGAAAGTTCAGTTCTGTTGGCTTTTCCACTGTTCCACATCATTCAGAAAACAGGGATTGGTATCTCTTTTAGCTATATGAAAATACTGGCTGATTAAGAGTTCTGCTCTTAATATGGCTCAGTGGTAGAATATTTCCCTAGCATATGTGAGGCCATAGGTTTGATCCCTGCACTTAAAAACAAAAAACAAGAAACAAAGCAAAGTTTGTGCTTGCGGTGACATCAGATTAATTATGAAACAGGGCGAATAATCTAGGTTTACTGATTCCTAATTTGGTGCTGATGCTCCTAATCTAGGCATTGAGTTGGGTGCTGAAGGATGGGGGTGGGAGAGAGGTTGTCCACTGAGGTCTGAGAGTGACCTTACTTTGCCTAACTTCCTTAGCCTTCTCTCAGAGCCTCATGTTCTTCCTCAGCTGTACGGAGCCTTCCACTTCTAAAATCGCAGAATCTTGGAATCAAGGCATTAAATTCTAGAACAACAGACTTGGAGAGCCACAGAACCATGGTCTCTTCAAATCAGAATGTAGACTCTTACAGTGTTGGTGATAGGAGTGGGGGTAGCTAAAACATGGAATGCCTGTGTGAGGTTGTTCCATCTCTGTTCCCAAATGCCTCCTTCTGTCCACTTTAAAAAAATATATATATATAGAGAGAGGATCAGTTTTATAATTTTATTTATTTATTTCATCTGTTTTTTATTTTACTGACAATTGTGTATGTGGTGATGGGGTTCCACCTGGGTCCTCACACGTGCCAGGCAAGCACTCTACTGCTGAGCCACCGCTCCAGCCCTTCTGTATCCACTTTTATGTGATACCTCCCTACTCTAACTGTAGGATGGCCACATGACTGCCTTGGGTAATGAGTCATCAGCAAATGCAATGCAGACAGAGGGTTGATAAGCGCTTGTGCACTGGGGGTCCCCTCTTTTTTGTTTCCCTTAAATTGCCACATGTAGCAACACAGGCAAACCTCTTAGAGCATGAGACCAGCAAGTCCCCTAGATCAACCTGCTCCCAAATGATCTTTCACCTAACTTCAGCTGCCCATGTGATCCCAGGTGGTACCAGCCCAGAGTGCTGACTCAGCTCTGGGGATAAATAAAATGTTCATTGTGTTAAGCTACTAAGTCTTGAAGTGATTTGTTACACAGCAGTAGATAACTTATACAAAGCCTTAGAGTTAGAACTGTAGAATCTGAGTCACAGATTCCATATGTCCCAACAACCACAGCCTCATAGAATCCTAGGACCCAAGCAAACCTGGAGCCATTGATATAATCTAAGGAACAGAAGAGTCCTGAAAACTCACCTTCTTTAACGACCGCCCAGTGATACCTTCTGTTTTCATTCACAGACCAATGGACCCACTCACCCTCTTCAACACTGAGTCCTCCCCTCCACCCACCGAGGGGGATCCCTTTATTCTTCAGCATTCTTTCCATTCGGTCACAGTCTCTTGTTCCACCCCTCAACAGCTTCTCAATCCATTCCTTGTAGTCTAGGAAGACTTCCCATGTTGATGTGCTTTCTCTGGCCCCAGGAGCTAACGGTGGACTTGGTGACACTGTATCCTGGTATATTGCCCAGTTCCTGGCACCAAGCATGACCACTTCATCCTGCTGGCGCTGTCCATGGTCCCGGCGAGTGTGGTCCTTACTCTGTCCATGGTTCTGCATATCTTTATACGGCTTACCACTGCCTGTGTCTGAATGGCTGCTTCCCATGGTAGGGATCCTACCCACTTGCTACTCCTCCCCACCCCTGGATAGATCATTGGGCCAGACTATTCAATGCAAAATAATATGTGGTGGTGGTTATGCATGATAGTTAAGATCAGGTCCCAAATATCCAAAATAACAGTCTCTTAAATGATATAGAAATAGACGTTCATAGTTTTCCTTTAATGATAAATCTAGAAGTAGTAGTCTAGAGTCTGAATGGTCTGTCCTCAGTCAAGAGGAATTCATACTCCTTCTGCCCTCCCACTCAGCCCTCCTGAGGGTACAGTCCTTCTTGTAGTCCAGATGGCTGCTAGAGCACCAGCCACCACATCAGATAGCAAATGGAGGTAAGGGATAAAGTCTCCTGTTCCTTTATGGGCACTTCCTGTAATTTCATTCAACATTTTCACTTAGTTGGTGCACCTGACTAGCTTCAAAGCATGAGGGAATGTTCCTAGCAGAAAGTTGTCATTTTTTTTTTTGAGAGGGACAGTGAGAAAGAAGATTAATTTTACTTTTTTATTTAGCTTTTCATGTGGCTTTGATTGTTCCAACATGTGGTGCTGGGGCACAAACTCACATCCTTGTGCATACCAGGCAAGCACCATAGCCACCAAGCTGCTGCTCCAGCCTCTGTGGTCCTTCTAACTGTGAAAGAAATAAAATAGATATTGAAAAACACCTGTAAGTCTCTGATAGTGGAACAGTGGTATTGATGGTGGTGGTGGTGATGGTGGTTGTGGTGGTGATCATAGTAGAGATGGTGATGAAGAAGGAGAAATTGGTGAACATGGTGATAACAAATCTTGTGACCAACGTAAGCTCTGAGGAGCATACACTCACTTAAATATCAGCCTGGATCAGGGGAACCCTGGGAGATGGGTATGATAACCCCAAAGCGTCTGGAACTGTGGAGCCTGCTCCGAGCCACTTGGATGTGATTTCTGACACCCTAGATGCTCTGCAGTTCATCAACTATAACTTTTCTCCTTTCTTGAGTACAAGCCACTCCCAGCAGAGCATGAATCAGATTTTCCCTATTTTGGCTGGAAATAACTCTGGAATGGAAACTTTAGGCCTTTGGGAGGTGAAGCAGGAAGGGCAATATTGAACTTTCATTTATTAGACAATAAACACTGATGAAATTTGTTGTTATAGTCAAAGAAAGGGTTGCTGTGACATACACAGAGAAACACATGGACTCAGCTTCAGCCATAGAGACAAATCATCACCAAGACAAATGAGCAGACAGAGCTACAGATATGTGGACAGAAACAGGCCACAGCCTCACGCCCACAGGCCCAGGCACATTTGTCTCACACGGATGCCCAGAAAAGCCTCTCTCTGCAAAGGAAGGTGTCCATCCAGCCATCTTATTCTAAAGGGCAGCTTTCAGGTGACCACCTGGGTCCCCCACATGGTGAAACAAGAAATGACAGTGAGGGGTTGGGGATTTAGCTCAGTGGCAGAGCACTTGCCTAGCATGTGCAAGGCCCCTAGTTCAGTCCTCAGCCCTGAAAAAAAAAGAAAGAAAGAAATGACAGTGAATAGGGGGCCCACAGGAGTCAGTAGCCAATCAGAGAAGGAGGAGTCTGACCTTGCGTGTCCCTCATCTGGAATGACACTACAGTGGTTCACCATGGTCTGCACCAGGCTCTGCGGCTGAAGGTGACCAAGGGGTGGGGCTTGGGTAGGAGGAGGTGTGTCCTCCAGGAAGTCTAACCCCAGGGGCCCAAGGACACACCTGGAAGCCATTAGCAGAGGGGCCAGCAGGCAGCAGCCCTGGCTCCAGGTGAGAAGGCGTGATGAGAACATGTGGTGGCTTCCTGCTTGCTGGAACTGGTGCATGCAGGACACCTTGGCACTGAGTAGTTCCAGCTTCACTCCCCCAGCACCCACCAGGAATGCAGAGTCAACCAGAGCAGTTCCTGGATCATTAGCCATCGTTCTCCAGTTTGCTTCTTAAACCATTGTTGACACCAGATCTCCTGACCTTTGTAGCAACGTTCCTTTTCAGGAAGCCTTCCTGGTGCACACTCCCACCTCCTTGGTGCCTTTCTTCCTCTGCTTCTGTGCAGAGCTCCTGTGTGCTACCACCGTGGCCTGCCACCCTTCGCATTCCTTGTGTCAGCTCTCCCAGCTCCAGTCACCACAGCCCTCCTCTCTGCCCAGCTGCAGCAGCTTCTTTACATCTCAGGTTCAGTCTTTCCTAGTGTTTGGAGGTGTTTGGGTCCCACCTTGGGTCTCAGTCCCCCTTGCTGCTAATCCTTGGCCCTGGGTCTCATGACTATATTTCCCACCATTGGCATGCTGGAGCCCCCAGATCACGATGGAGCCTCTAGAGAGCCTTCTCTTTGCAGACAGATCACCTATTTCCAGGTTCTTGCTACCCCAGAGCTTTTTCTTCCTTTCCAGCCTCATGTCCCCCATTTGCAAGGATGCTCTACTGCTGGTTTCGTCCAAGTGCCGTCCCAAAATGATAATGTATTCAGCCCCAGGTGCAGTTGGGATAGCTCTCCCACTCCTCCATGGAGTTTGGTGTCCTTGGGGATTTCTATGAGCTCATCACACTCCAGAAGGCTGTGGGCAGGAAGACCTTAAAATCTGGCCGGAACATTGGTTCTTGCTGCCTCACATATTCCTGGGTCCAGGAGAGGAACCCAGGATGTTAGATGGACAGCAGACTGAGCAGGCAAGCACTTCCCTGTTGGGGCAGCTCCAGACTCTGCCTCAGTGGTCCCCATGGCCTAGCCAGGATAAACAAGCTCTCACCCAACCTTAGTGCAGGGCCTGGCTATGGTAGGGGCTTTAATTTTTCTTGGCCATTGTATCCCTAGCCCTCCCTGGGGAAGGAAAAAAGAAGCCAGTTGGAAGTTCAGAAAAGGAAAGGCTAAAAAGGAGTCCACAATCGGCACTAATTAGCCACTGAAAGAGAAAGAGAGAGAAAGGAGGTCAGAGGACTGAGTCTACTTTAGAAGAAAAGCACCTGGCAGGCGGAACACTCCTGCTCCTTGCCCCCACGCTGCCTGGCACAGGGCTTGCCCCTGCACACCGTCTGACTGAGCCTGTAGGTCCCCAGTTGGGGCAGGGCTCCAAGTTTGCACAGACCCTGTCCTGGCCTTCTCTGGAAGAAGCAGCTGGCTGAAGGGAAGAGGGGGGAGGAGGTGTAGAGGGGAGGCAGACGCGACAGCAGCCACTGTGTGCAGTGCACTGAGTGGAGAGCTTTATACACATGATTGTGTTTAATTCTCATAATGGCCCTGAAATGTAGGCTCCTTGGTCCTGATTTTTAAACACGGAGGTGGACGCTCAGGTAAAGTAGTTGACAGAAGACCTGTCAACTACTTGTTAAAAAGTAGTTGTTAAAAAGAGGTTAAAAAGAGGCTGTTTTCGGTGCTATAAAATGAGCTCTTGGAGGTCAGAGCCCTGGCCTGCATCATCCCTGTACCCCTACCCTCTCCCACCCCAGAGCTCAGCCCAGGGTGGGCAGGGCACATGGCAAGAGCTGAGAAGAGCTGTTGAACTTGACAGGCAGGAGACACTGAGCCAGGAAAGGACACAAAAAGAGGGAGACAGATGGAGGCAGGGTGGAGGTGGAAGAGAGAAAGGATCACTCCCACCCCATGGGATGTCACGCAGGGGATCCCTGGGGGAGCTTTCCTGGGGCCTGAGACAGTGTTCACCTGAAAAGGCTTGTGCCCGCCATGGGGGGATGCAGGGGAGGAAGGAGGGCAGGAACAGTGCATTTTTCCTCTCATCTTTACCAACCTCCACCTCCCCAGATGGTTAAACTGAAGCAGAAAATAAAATGAAGAACCTTTTACCCTTCCTGGAGCCAACACATCCCTGTTAGAGCTGGGAAGATCACCAGCTGGCCAAACGGTCAGAGCCAGGCTGCGTTTCCTAGTTGAGGGGTGGTCACGGGGCGGGAGGGGGACCATCGTGTGCATTGGGCCTCTCCATATAAGCTGGAGGGCCCAATATCCCTAACGAAGGGATAAAGAGATGGGGAAGAGGACTGGGGACTCACAACCGAGGAGTAGGAGAGACACATTGCGGATCAGACAGACAGCTGACTCAGTTCCCACAACCACGACCCTGAGAGGTGATTCTTCTCAACTCTTAAAGATGAGGAAACTGAGCCTCAGTTTCTTCACAGTTAGGGGAGGGCTTGGACTCCACCTCTGGACGTTTGGTTCCAGACCTGCTCTTAGTCATGATCTCCTGAGAGGAGCAGCAAGGAGTTTGGCTGTCTGCACCCACCAGCAATTAGCAGCCCCTTGGTATAGTGAAAAACGTCGGTGAAGAGTGTCTGATTAGGCTCATCAGTGCCCAGCATGGGACACATGTGTTTTAAAGATGGGTCACCATTATCCTCGGCTAAAGTGTCGCATGGGGTTTTCTAATTACAAATTATTCCTGCTGGATTTCATTATGCTTCCTCTTGCACTGGCTTTCTGTATTCTCAATAATTTTAACAAAACTTGGAAAATTGTGGTTGGCTAAGCTAATTTTCTAGGTCCTAAAATACACAGCTTTAAAAAAAAAACCCATACACGCGCGCACACACACACACACACACACACACACAAACACACACAGGGCTAAGTTTTTATTAAGACACAATGTTTTTATAGTTTTAAAAAGAAAACTCCTGGGGCTGGGGAGGTGGCTCAGTGGTAGAGCTATTGCCTGGCATACATGAGGACCCAGGTTCGAACCCCAGCACCACATCACATACACAATCAAGTGTTGGAGAAATAAAAACCAGATGAAATGATTCCCCCCTCCCTCTTTAAAAAAGTAAAAAATTAAAGCAAATATCTGACTGGATATCACAAGCCAGTAATTATTTGAATTTCACCATTCCACACAATGAGTCAGAGAGCAGGGCACTCATCTTCCTGTAGGAAGCCTGTGTTCACTTAGAAAGCACATTTCCAGTGGTAGAAGGGACCTTCACTTAATTGTTTTAAACTGTTTAATAGCCAGCTGTTGAAGGCAAGTAGCCTATGTCAACTCAATCCTTTTTGGATGAGATTCTTCGCTGGTCACTGAAAATTCTTCAAGTTTAGCGGCATTAATAAAGATAGCAGAATATTAATGATTTATATCATTAAGAATAAAGAAAGAAAAGGTAGTGATCACCAGGACCCAGCATAAGCTTACTTAAAAGAATCGGGCTAATCTCTCCTTTCTGCTGCTTTGGGAGGACCTGAGGTCTCTTGGAACCTTGAGAAACTTGATTTCAGAAAGGCACTGGGATCATCTCCCAAGGCACAGCACTTTCATGGCAGGGGAGGGGCGGGACCAAGCAGTGTACGGTAGGGGAGTCCCTAGGTGCCTGGACAGCAGGTGGAGGGGAATGGACTGGCGAGAAAATTGCAGCTGGGAGCAAATACTAGTGTGTCCTGCTTGGGGCTCAGTCCTCCATGCTGCTGTGCCCAATCTGATGGGTTTTTTGTTTGCTTGATTTTTGGTATCATGGATTGAACCAAGGGGTGCTTAAGCACTGAGCAACATCCCCGGTCCTTTTTATAGAAGGAACTGCTGAGCGCATACTGCACGCTGCACTGTTAAGATATCATACTTAATTGCAAAAACCTTAAGAGGAGGATGTTCTCATTTTGTAGTGGAAGAAATTAAATGCCAGAGAAGCTAAGCACTTGCTCTAGGCCACATAGTAAGTAAAAGATGGAGCTTAAATAAAAACTCAGGTTCATCAGACTCCTAGGTACATTCTTCACAGAAAGTTCAGGATAAAGGAATCAGAGCTTAATAACAGTTTGAGTGAAAAAAAAACAAGAATGCACATTTAAGTGATATTAGGCTTGGATTTTGTATGCAGAGCTTTTCCAGAGTCTCTCTTCTGGGACCATCCTTGAGCCAGCCTCAGGGTGCAGATGTGAAAGCTCACAACCCCTGAGCAAGTTGAGCTCCTGGCCTGGGAGAAGAGAAAGCCCCTCTATAACAGATGAATGTGAGGTGCTGGGCTTGGAGGTTGCTGCTGTGAGAACCCAGAGAAACCCAGGGCCCTTGGGCTTCGGGGAGTTCTGGCAAATCGCAGAGGGGAAGGTGCCTGGCCTGAGGCCTGAGGATGGCTGGCTGTCTGGCAGCTGAGGGAGGGTGTGGGTACAAGTCTAGGCCCAGCGGACCAGCCCAGGACCTCACTTCTGCCACTCCAAGGCCCCAGGAAGGGGCAGGGCTGAGAGAGGATGGTTGGCTAAGCCCAGACCTCTGGCACCCAGCCTGGAAATGGGAAAAGAGGGCAGGAGGTGAGTGGGAGTCCCGGAAGGCCCCTGCCGACCAAGGAGGGCTGTGCCCCTGGGGATGCTGGGTGGTTCCAGGAACTTGGCCTCCAAACACAGCATTATTCTGCCACTCCCTGTGGTGTTTGCAGCTGTTCCTGGAAGTGGAAAGGACTAGACACTGGTGTTCAGGGGTAGGGAACTTGTAAGGAACAGATGTCCTGGGAGTCATTTGGAAGAGGAAAGAGGGCAGCCTGAGTCTTTGTGCCCACAGGGGAGACAAGGTGAATAACATGCACAAAGGTTTCTCAGGTGGGAACAAGGCCAGGTGGGCTGGAGATGAGTGGTCGATAGATAGGGGAGGGGCTGCTGAGACAAACCTGGCTCCGCAGCAAAGGCCAGACCATGCTGGGCCTCGGAGGTCTTGTTAAAGGTGTTAACCTTTATTCCCAAGGCACGGAGAAACTGATGAAAGCAGAGAGGTAACGTTTTATTTGCATTTTGGAAAGACTGCTCTCACAGCATGATTGAAAGGTCTGAGTGTGAGAGGACAAATGAGGAGAAGCTTGGAGGAGTATAGGTGGAAGGCAATGCACTTGGGCAGGGTGGTGGCATAGGGGAGATGTGGAGGGTTGAGGTACTCAGGCCTGGTGACAGACTAGATATGGAGTGTTGGGGGGCGGGGTTCTGGGTTTCTGGCCTGTGGATGGAAGGTCTTTCACCAAGAGTGGGAAGGCCAGGTGTGAGGTGGGCAGAGAGGGTGAACGTGGCTTGGTCCTGTTGAGTCAGAGACACTGTGACATCCCAGTGGACGTGCTAGGTGGGCAGTTGGCTATTTAAATCTAGAGTTCAGGAGCTGTGTTGGGGCTGAGAATGCAAAGCTGGGGTTGGAGGCATTTAGTAATTGGAGCTACAGAACTACTGTGCCTGTATACCCAGGGATTCCTCGGTGTATCACCTGCTTTGGGGAGCTACTCCTGACCCCACCCCACCCTAAGGCTCCCGTGGTCCAGGCCCCCGTGGCTCCCAGAGCTTCTCCACTGTGATGTGTCTGCTGTCCCTTGGATAGCAGGCTCCTTGAGGGCAAGACCCACATTTGCCCTTGGGCGTCCAGAAGCCGGCGCAGGCCCTGGCACAGAGGACTTAGGGACAGTTTTGCAATTGATGCATAAACTCTCAGCAGAGAGTGCTGCCACAGAAGGGAATGAGCTTCCTGTCCCTGAAGGCCTGTGACCACGGGCTCTGTATAGACCATGGGGGAGTAGAGGAGATTTCTATCCAGCAGGTGTCCCCTGGGGGATACCTGCTCAGCCCTGGATTCTAGTTTTCTAGGACCTGAACAGCATGTATCTACTAATCCAGGAGTCCAGGATTTGGGCTCAGACTCTCTGTGGCCTCATGCTCCAGAGAGGTTTATGGAAGCTGTGCTGACCTCAGCAGGATATCTCCTCCCCGCTACAAGCCTCTGGTCCTGGGGCTGTCACCCAAGCGTAGACGCCTTGCTTAGCAGAAGCTGCTGAGGTGGCACTGGCTTGGGCTGTGAGGCTGGCTGCCTGCCTCGCCCAGCCTCCTCGACCTCAGCCCTGGCCTGGGCCCTCCTGCCCAGCGGCCTGCACTCAGCCCCACAGCTTCTCACTGTAGCACTTGGCTACAGGGGCTGAAGTGGCCAAGCCTGGAGATCCTAGGGGCCCACAGGAACAGAGTGTATCCAGGAAGAGGAGAGGGAGCAGATCCGTAAAGATGCTGAGGGAGAGGGGAGGGGAGGGTCCTGGGAAGAGGTGAGAGACAAGAATGTCACCACTGGTCTAGAAGGGCTTTGCCATCCAGTTCCCTGGCTTTGCCCAGGAAAAACACTTAGGAGCACAGATGGGGAGCAACTTGCCAGAAGATGCACTTAGTACAAAGAAATCTCCTTGCACTTGGGACGGGGAGAAAAGAGGAGGTGGACAGTGGGCCCTGGAGGCCAGGGGAGACCATGAGAGGAGATCTGTCAGCCTGGGGAGGCCTAGGGTTTTGGGAAGAAGGTTCAGGAGTTAAGGTTAGCTGGGATTGATTTCTTCCTGTACAGGTCAGCCCCACTCTCTCTGGTTGTATGTCCCCATCACACTGAGAACTCCTGGAAAACTGACTGCTTCTTCCACCTAATTGTGGCATCCTTGAGGCAGGGAAGAGTTCCCACAATAGCCTGGTTCCCTGAGGGTGCAGGAATGGCCCGGTTCCCTGAGGGTGCAGGAATGGCCCTCCTGTCAGGCCCTCCACAGCAGCAGTGTGGGGAGGAAGGGGTCCCAGGGGCTTGCAACTGAGACAAGAGAGAGCCAGGAGCTGATAGTTCCCGACCGAGCAGCCTTGTCCCATTTGCAGAGGGAACAGTGAATCTCAAAGCCTGGGAAATGAGAGATAAAACCAGCAGAGAGGAGGAACCCATCCACCCTGAGCTGTAATCTTTACTGTGCAAAGGGCCTGATAACAGATGCATTGTTACAGGAGATGGGAGTGCTGGGCTAGCCCCACCTCTGTGTTCAGCCAGAGACACCGGCAGTTACCCAGATGCAGCTCAGCACCAGCTCTGACACCAAACTGCCCTTGCTTCTGAACCCTCACAAGCTCTGACCATGGGAACCTGGAAGGAGTACCATCACTTTGTCAATCACTTTGCTTAGTTTTGAAATAAAATTTATTTTAGTTGCATCTCAGAGTGTGTTCACCATAGAAAAATCTGAAAAATAAGATAGAAGCTGAAAGAGATAGAAACATGCTTGTTCGGTGAATTTTCCTCCAGTCTTTTTTTTTCCTGCATGTATTTCTCCATAATTATGCTAACAATGGTATAATCTTTAAAACTGTTTTTAGTTTATTTTTTCTTTTGATTATTTAGCTAAAAAAAGAAAGTATGGAAAACATAAAAAAGCAGGAAAACCATTACTCACAATCTCATTATGCCATCAATCATTGTGTATGGATGTTGGAATATTTAATTCCAATCCTTTCTAAGTCACACGCTTTCTTTTTAACATGGCAGTAACCATCCGTATAGGCACTCTGTGTTTACAGTCTGGGAGGGAGCATAACATACTTATTAACAAACAACAACAACAAACACACCCCACCTATGTTCAAATCCTGGCTCCATCACTTACCAGCAATGGACTTTGGGACTTTGGGAACATTATCTCACCTCTACTGAACCTCAGTTTCCTCAGCTACAAAATGGAATCAACCCGTATCTAGCTTACAGAGTCGCTTTGAACATCTGTGTATATAAAACTGGCAGTACATGCACCCAGGACCTAGTAGGTCCTCATTAAAGGTGTAGTGGGCATTTGTCACATTTTTTCCTGAATGGGACTGTTTCACTGCTGTGTTCATTGGGTGTCCCTCTCACTGGGCAAGTTCTTTGGAAGCTGCGACCCCACCTCCCACTTCAAAGTCAAGGATGACCAGATGCCCTCCCACTTCTACCCCTTGGCATTTTGGCCCACTGGGTGCCTGGCTCAGGATTTGATTTGGGAGTTAATGAAGCAGGAGGCAGCTTCATCAGAATTCGTGTGTGCTTGGTTTATGCAGCTATCTGGGTATGCATCTGAGGGATGTTCAGAGGCCAAGGCAGTGGGGTCAGCTCTTCCTATGGTGTGAACCTGGCTGTGAATCCAGCTGCCCCCTCATTTGGCTCTCCAGTGTTCTCATCCATTCTGAGATGCCTGGTGGAACTGCCAGTAAGTTCTTTTTCTGTTTTGTTTAGCTGTCAGTCTCTGTTGCTTGCAATCACAAAGGTCAGTTCTTAAATCTTTTCAACAATAGGATACACTAGCTTCAATTCCTAGCCCAAGTTCTCAAGAAGAGAAGTTCTGGATGTGCTGTGCTCTGTGCTGGCCTTTTGAACACAGAACAGGGTGACCCTCAGATCAATGCTTCTGAGCCAGCCTGGAAAGAGAAGGAGCTGCTGGAGGAAAGAGTGAAGCAAAGAAAGGAGTAAAAGGCAGGCTTCCCCCTGGTGAAGGAAGCCCCTGCAAGCAGCCGGTGTGGTTTACTTGAACTAATCAGGTTCCTGGGCCTCCAGTGGTCAATCCTGTGATTTGAGCAGCCTGAAACACTTACAGCTCATCTCCATACCCTCCGACCTTGCTGCTCTCATGTTTCCCAGAGAACAGTGACCTGGCCCAAGATAAAAATCCTGAGTATCATCCAAGACCCCTTCCTGGCACTCTCTTCCCTGGCATTCAGTGGGTCCTGGTGAGTCCACCCCTATACACCTCTCAGTCCACACCTGGCCCCCATCCCCACCATACCAGTCCATCCTGTCATTACCTCTCATCTTTAGGAGGCCCTTGCTCACCCCAAGCAGATCTTCAGGAGGTCAGCAATCCTTTGACCAAGACTGCTTTTCTTGGTATCTCAGACCTAACCAACTTGGTAAGGGGGAATATTTATGTCCCCTTTTAGAACTCCTGGGCCCAGACTGAGTTGGGTTCATCTCTGTTACCCTGTTCTCCTCCCCCACTTCCATCACAGGGCCTGGTGGTGTGGTCAGTGCTCAGGAAATGTGAGTTGATTAGACTCTGGGATCCTTGCCTCAGGCCTTTCTTGGCGCACCATCAAAGTGAGACCTGGACCTGACTACCTCTCCTGCCTCATCTCCCCACCCCCTGCCTCATCCTCTAGGCTCTGTCCACAGGAACTGTTCACAGTTCTCTGAACATATGCCAAGCTGTCTCACTGCCATGCCTGTGTGCATGCTGTTCCCGCCACCCAAAGCCCTCTGCGGCCAGGTCAGCCTGACGAACCCCCTCTAATCCATCCTTTTACAACTCAGTGCAGGCGCTGCCTCCCTTGGGAAGCCTTCTAGAGCTGTCCCTGGGCCCCCTCACTTGTGCCCACTCCTGTTCTGCCCACAGAGAACTCTGCCGTACCACTTGGCCCAGGCAGCACTCCTGGAGGAACTGGGTCTGTTTCTCTCTGTACCTCTTGACACAGAGGTACCAGGACAAGACGGCGTCCTCTCTGTCCACCCCTACCCCTTGATGGCAGAAGATGCAGCTTGAGAGGTTACAGGACTTTGAGTGCTAGGCTAAGGAGAGAGGCATGACTAGATTGGTTTTGCTGAAGGATCCTGGTGGCTGGGACACCCTCATTTGGAGACAGGATAGTAATTTTTCAATTTGGCCCTCTTCCAGTCCAGAGAGTAGGGGGTTAGATTTCAGCAAGAAGAATGGTAGATGGGTCTAAGGTCACTGCTCCCCCTTTTCCTTGACTACCTTTCCCCTTCTGCATTTGCTCTGAGCTCTAGGAGTCCCCCTGCAAATGCATGGGGTCTAAGATCCACCCCCATTACTCGAGGGCTGAATATAAACTTAAATCCCCTGTTATGTAAGTGAATTATCCTCTGTCCCCAACCAGTGCTGGCCAGATCTCCTCCTCCTCCTCCTAATTGATTTAATCTTCTCATACCAGAGAGCTAGGCCAGGGTTGAGGAGATGGCATTGATCAAGAGTCAGCACATCAGTGACGTAGATGCATTAATTACAGGAAATCTGGGTCAGGGATTGGCTCTGAAGGGCCCTGATTCTCCACACCCCCAAGCCCCAAGTCATTTGGGTACATGAAAGGATATTTTCATCAATTCTTCATTCCTTCAACCCCAGTTCTATGTGTAGAGAAAGTTGAAATTCCCTTAAGACCCTCTCTGTCTCTCAGATCCCCCAAAACCCTCAGCTATAGATAGAATTTTCCCACACTCCAGTCTGAGCACAGGGCATTAATGAACCTAATTTGTTGAGGAATGAAGAAATGAACAGAGGATTCAACTTTAGGGTGTGAAGAGACCTTTATTTTACTTTCCACACCAAGAAATTCTCCACTCTGTGACTTCCTTGAAGGGGATCCTAGGCCCTACTGTTGTACCCTCAGGAGTGGACAGCTCTCTCCCCTAGGCTGGCCCTCCTTTGAGTGAGAACCTCACCTCAGAGAAAGGCCTTTCTCCTGTGGGGCTGAGGCTTCAGTCCTGTGGCTTCCCCTGGGAATCAGCTCTGCCTCTGAGGCCTCAGGGTATGCCAGCCAGATCCAGGGACATGATGCTCATCACCCCTGAGTTTGTGCTTCTCCAGGACAAACACTCCTTGTTCTTTCACAGTTCCTCCTGTGGTAGACTTTCTAAATCACTCACTATGTACACAAGCCATGGCTATCATCATCCTCTAGATTCAGAGAGCAGATCAGACTCCAAGGCAGTGTGAACAACTCAGGCCAGGGCAGGACTCTCAGTCCTTCTTATCTTGTTATCAGATTTTCATTGAGACAGTCTGAAATTGCCTGAGATTTTGGGGGGCCTTAGCACTTAATATGTTTGATTCAACTTAAGTACAGAATCAACAAACCCCCATGGTCCTTTTTTCTGGCATCAGAAATGTAAAATGTCCTTGAAAAAACTTTTGTGATATTAGAAACATCTCCATATATGTCCTCCCCTCTATACTTCCTCTCTTCACCTACACTGACATTTATCTTCCCATATAATATTGCAACTATCTACTCATTCACCAGCTATACATTAACCCATTCATTTACCATCCCTACTATCCACATTCTATTTATCTATCCAAAGATTCACTCATATATTCATTCACCTTTCCATCAAACTATCCATCTACAAATCCACTTACTTTGATATTCTCTTATCCAATCATGCACTTTATCTGTCCACCCATTCATATCCATCAATCCACCTATAAATGCACTCTCCTACCCACATGCCCATTACTCCATCTCTGTCTTCCAGTCATCGATGTATCACTATTTATAATCCATCCACCCATCCATCCATCCATCCATCCATCCTCACTGAGATACTATTATATGTCAAATCTTGTATTGAATATTCTGAAGAATTCAAAGCTGAATAAAACACATATTCTCTCTCTCTCCATACACACACACACACACACACACACACACACACACACGAGGGGGTAGAACAGATAAAACAAAATGATGCTAAATATCATAAAATAGGAACAAATAAAATGTTTGCGATTCAGAGGAGGAAGAAGTGGCATTTGAATGAAGTTACAAATACTCTCCTGGCAGGGGAGACATTTAGCGTGGGTCTTGGTCAAACAACAGTATTTGGATACATGGGTGCATTAGAAGCAGTTCCAAGTAAAAACAGCGTATCTATGACACGGTGCCTAGAGAGCGGGATTCATCTCTTATTCTTTATATCCCTGACAAGGTGCCCGTCAAAGGGCTGAGCACAGTATGGAAACCTAATACATTCTTGCTGATTGATGTTATCCATCTCATCTTTTCTGACAGGGCACCCTAATACTTGATTAAGATAAGAGTTCATTCTTTATTTTTAAGAGTATTCTATAGTTGCCTTACTGGATGGTATTAGAAAATTCTTCAAATGTTTTTGGGCTTACCTAAGTTTGAAGTTGAATTTTGGTGTCTATGGGGTGGTCTTTCCCCCTAATCTTAATTATTTACGCCTATGCTCTCTGTTCTAAGAAATCAGCATTTATTTCCACAAATATTCAATGTTTATTTTCTTTTGTTGGCACGAATTAATATAAATTTCACCTGTCTTCAACTTCCTAAACCTTCATATTAGGCAAGAAAGTCTGTGATGTGGATGAAAGAGAAAGTCCTGTGCAGGGGAAATAGCACCGGGGCAGAGGCTGAAAACCCTGAATTCAAGCCCAGGTTTGCTAAGAGCTTGCTGTTTGACCTTGGGAAAGTCCCTCTGCTCTCTCCTGTAAAGTCTGCCCCCCTGCCCCATTGAATCTAGCACTGAACACAAAACTTAGGATTATCTAATTCATGGGGCTGGAGCGGTGTCTCGGTGGTTACGGAGCTTGCCCAGCATGTGAGTTCAAACCCCAGCACCACGTACACAACTGAGTGTCTGAGCAACGAAGGCCATGTGAAAAACTCTATAAAAATTGATTCTCTCTCTCTCTCTCTCCCTCTCTCTCACTATCCCTCTCTCTCTTAGAAAAAAAGAGTTCCTCTCCTCACTTCAATCCTTTAAAAAAAATGGACTGAGTCAACATCCTCATCTTGCCCATGCGAAAACAGGCTCAGAAAGAAAGGGCACGTGAACCAGTTCTAGATCATATGTAATTAGTGGCAAAGCTGGTACTAAACTCCAAATCTCCTGACTTCCAGTTCAGGGGTCTTTTTTTTTTAAACCACTGTAAAGTGGAGAGCTTTCTCTTCCGCCTCCATCCCCCAGGAGGAAACGTGAGTCTCCGAGTGTTGCTGGCTGTGTGTTACTGATTCATGCCTGGGCGGGGGTTGGGCAGGCAGTATTTAAGGGCAAGTATTCCCAGCCTAACGGAGTTAATTATGTTCATCAGGAAGAGAGAAGAGAAAGGAACAAGGCGCTCTGGTTATCTACTGGGCTTTAATCAAATTGAGAAATGAGGAAATCCATCACCCAGAGGCTGAGGCACTTGGAGAGCTTTGCTTTTCCGCCGGCTTCCAGTCCTATCATGGGTTGGGCGCTGTCCAAGGTGCTGACATCTCCGCTTGCTCTGAGTTCCTGGGAGGAGCTGGGAGAGGACCACTCCCGACCACTCCCAGCAAAGCGAAGGTAGCTTCTAGGAGAGGGCGCAGGATAGACCAAGAGAAGGTCTGGACACATTAGGAGAGGCTTGAGTTCCTACTCTCCTTCCCGAATCTCCCTTTTAAATTTCTCTCTCTTTCTGTTTTGGGGAAAACATCCCTTTTTGTGGCCAGAATCCTGAGGAGGGACTGAAGGAATATACAGAGAGAGGAGAGCCCTAGATTTCTTGCTGTCAGGGAGACTTCTGGCCCAGTCTGAGAGTGTAAGCATAGTCTTTGACCTTGGGAACTTCCCTATCCTGAGGTAACACCTGGCTTCTGCTCTTATGCAATCCTCAGTTTAATGACACAGACATAAACCTGCCTTTGGGAATTTATTGATCTGGTGGAGGAACGTCATTCAGCCTCTAATTCTAACCCAAATGTGATATTAGGGAGCCATGGCCCCTGTTTATATGGAGCATCCAGTCCAATAGGGAAGACATGGCTTTCCTTTGGAAAATCCCCACACAGGCCAAGGAATCAGACTCTTGATATAGGATGAAGTCTCACATATAAATAGGGAGACAGAATAGACAGGTAAATTACAGGTGTGCATGATAACCAACCAAACAACTCAGAGCTTCACCTTACTGTTGCAGTTATTGCTATTAGACATTTGGTGTCAACCATGGAAGGCTTCCTGGTAGAGGTGACTTTGAATTGGGTTTAAAGAAAAGCAAGAGATCTGGGTCCCTAGATCTTAGGCGCCTTGGGAACCATGACCTAGTCTTCTCATTCTTTTATATTCCCTTTGAAATAAGTACAAACTTAGTTACAGCAAATGCTCTTGTTTGATGAATAACCACCAGCATCCAGGGAGTGAATGTCCCCACTTGGTGAGTTGAGAGACAGCAGAGCAGGGATGGGCAGAGATCTAGGAGGACAGTATCTGGGATGCAGAGCCCAGGACTGGGGTGGGGGAAGTGGGCAGGGAGTAACCCTATATGTGCCCAGGCCACTGAAGCATAGCATTTGAGGCAACTCCCTCCTGTCTCTGGAGCTGGTGAGAGACACTTTATTGAAGCTGAAATTGTTAAAGCTAGAAACTATTAAATTACAAAAGCCATAGACTTCTCAGCTTTTTGATCCACATAATCATAGAAAATATTAAAATCATAACATAAAGTTTAGAGCCAAAGAACCAAAAAATTCATATTAGAGGAAAAAGTCCAAAAATTTCAGTGTCACATGGAAAAAAGACCCCAAGAGTTTATTGACCCTCTTTATTTGTATCAGTTACAGTGCTGGGAATATTCTCATCTGTTATCCCATTTAATTCCTACCACGAGTTTTAAGCCATTCATTTCCATCCCCACTCAATGCCAGACTTCTGACAAAGATATATCAAATACAGGCTTGTATAACCTTCATGACAGGGAAGTCATTCCATCTGGGCATAGCTCAAATGGCAGCTGGAGGACTCTCCCTTATATAAGTTGACTCTCTCCCTCTAGTGTTTCCACACTGGTCCAGTTCATATCCTCTGAGCTTCCCGGAGCAAGTCTAATCTCCCACTCACATGACAGCTTTTCAGATGGCTGAAGACAGCCCTCATTTCTTTCTTCTCTAGGCTAAGCTGGCTTGTTGATCATCTAAGTAGAAATGGAACAGCAAATCAAAGAGTATTTGAGCTGGAAAGGCCCTCAGAGGTCATCCTGTCTAGAGACTTCCTTTCACCACGAGGCAATGGCTGTGTGGTTGGGAGCCTGAACCTGGGAGAGACAACCCTGGATTTGGAATGCCTCTGCATAGCACCGACTTGCTATGCAATCTATGTCTCTTGGGTCTCAGTCTCCTTATCCCTAAAATAAAAAGAATAGTAATACCAGCGCAATAGAGTTGATGTGAGGATAACTAAGATAATGCAAGCTCCTAAAATAAAAAGAATAGTAATACCAGCACAGTGGAGTTGATGTGAGGATAAACAAGATAATGCAAGGGAAGCTCTCACAGAGTGCTTGGCACGCAGCAAGCAGTCAATAAATATTAGCTATAATTATTGGAGGCACAGTGGGTGCAGGGCCTTGTTCAAGATCACAGAGCAACTTGGAGGCAGACCTGGGGTTAGGCCAAGGACTTCTGCCTCCCTGCCCAGGGCCTTTTCCCATCCTACCCTTCTCTCTGCCTTTCTCAGAAAGAGGAAAGAACCCAGAGGAAACAGGAGTGCTTTGATCACCAAATCAGTTGGGATGTAAGGAAGGGACAAGCTGCCTTAGGTGTAAACTTCTTATTTTCTTAGTAAGAGGCCAGAGGAAGATGGCACCAGGGTTGGTCTGGTGATTCAACAACATCTCCGATGACCTAAGCTTTTTCTGTCCTAAGCTTTGGGGAAATTTACCATTGTGCTATGTCTTCCAAGACAGAAGGAAGAATAGTAGCAAAAAAGGGTCCCGTCACCTTTCTTCCAGGAGGAAAGCCTCCCCGGCAGACCGAACCATCACATCTCATTGGCCAAAGTGAGTCACATGTTGACTCTTAGACCACTCACTGCAAAGGGGAAGGCACCTCATTGCTGGCTGGGTTCCTCCTGTGACTGTGTACCTTACTACTACCAAGGAGGAAGCGGAGGTTGGCTGTGGGAAGACGAACAGTGCCTACTGCCCTCACCTGCTGCCTTCTCTCTGGATTGCCCTCCCCTTCCTCTCCACCTCTGCCAGGAAGTCCTCCCTTGGTGCTAGCTCAGTGCCTAGCACACCCTGTTCTACCATGCAGTTGAGCATCACCTAATTCACTTTGTCAAACTTTCTCATCTTTTCATGTCCAAATCTCATCTTCCCAGCCAGGCTGTGATCATTGTGAGAGCAACAGTAGCTATTAATGAACAAGGACCTACTGCGTATCAGGCACTGCTCTTGGTGTTCATGGGAATCATCTTCCAAATGACTCCCAATGATCCACACCTCCTGGAACTCACACACTTTCTCATTCTCTTCCCACGTTATACCAGGATTAGTCTGCGTGCCACATAGGGTATGGCAAATGCTATAGTACATCACGTCCAGGATTGGATTATAGAAGATTATAGCAGATTAGATTATGGCTTCCATCTTGGTAACACACTCTCATAGGCCATTGATTCTAGGGAAAGTTATTTCCATATGACAAGTGACCTTATGCAGAGGCCTATGTAAGAAGGAACAGCAGCCTTTGGCCACCTTCCAGCAAAGAACAGAGTGAGCTGGGAGGTGGATCCCCAACCCCAGTGGAGCCTTCTGATGACGACAGCCCGTGCTGACACTTGTCGGCAGCCTGCATAGAGATCATGAGCCGGTTCCTCCCAGTGAACCCACTTGTGGGTTCCTGACCCTCGGAATTGTGTGAGATATTAAATTCTTGCTGTTTTGAGCTGCTCACTTTGGGGGTTAGCAATAGATGACTTCTGGAGTGCCACACTGTCACACTTAATTCTCACAACAATTGCAATGGCTGGAGTTTGTTTCTCCCTTTTCTGGATGGAAAAAAAATGAGGCTCAGCTGAGTACAGTGCCATCCCACACCTGGTAAGTGCAGAGCTGGGATTTGCCCTCCTGTCTCTTGGTTTCCACAGCAGAGGGCACCTGGTTCTGTTTTCTCAGCGGGAATGTCCCAGCTCCTGCATGAAGGTTGAAGATATGGGCATGTGATAAAGGAGTCTCTCTGATGTAACTCCCTCCTTTTTTTTCCATTCTGAATGGAATAGTTAGCAGCTACTATGCTTATTGTGTTTGTGACTTTAGGGACAAATCGGCTTGTTGGAAACAACGTGGGGATTTGAAAGGGGTTGAGTGACCTTGCACAAGTTCCTGCACTTTCTGGGCCTTAGTTTCTTTATCTAATACATTTTTAAAAAGAGAGAGAGAAGGACAGTGAGAGGGAGAGAGAGAGAGAGAATCAATTTTATTTAGTTTTTCATGTGGCTTTCATTGCTTTGACACTTAGTTATGTACATGGTGCTGGGGTTTGAACCTGCGTCCTTGCGCATGCCAGGCAAATGCCGTAACTGCCCAGCCACTGCTTCAGCCCTCTTCATCTAATACGTAGAAACAATAATCCCTATTTACCTTCTTCTCCAGGGAGCCATGTGAAGTGTTGTGAATATGAGAAGATTTACTTTGAGGAAGGAGCAGCCCTGACCTCGAACTTTGAGCCCAGCACAGCTACCTCTGTACAAGTGGTGAGGACAATTTTCCCTCTCCAGCTGCATCCAGGTTCAGAGGATGGAGAACACTGAGTGGCATCAAGGGTCCTGACCCACTTCTTCAGCCTCACCCTCACCACGCCTCTCTCCGGCCATGCTTCAACTCTTCAGAACTAGTGGAAATTTCCCCAGCCTGCCAGGAGCTTTCTGTGTTGAGCCTGTATCTCTGCAGTTTCTTTGGTCTAGACACTCTTCCCAACTTCTCCACCGAGTGCGCTCCTACTCAGCTTTCAAGACTCAGCTTGGATGTCCTAATTCCAGGATGCTGCTCCTGACCTGGTTCTAAGCCTCCTGCGTCTCTTGATTAGGGCTCCAGTCTCCTGCCTTCCAGCTTCCAGCTTCTCTCTTCCACTCAAAGCCCCCATGGTGTACCCAGCACCTTTCTAAAATACAAATCTTTGTCTTGTCACTCACTCCCTGCTTAAAATAACCGGTCAATGGAAGAATCCATCAATCAATGCCTCAAGGGCTCCTCCTTGCCCTCAGGAAAGCATCCAAAGCCTGCTGCTGGAACACAAGGGTTGGTCCCTGCCCTCTCTCCTCTCTCTCCTGATTGTCCTGCTCTCGCAGCACATGCCAGCCTCATTGTTCTGGCCACCATTCTCCAGACACACCCTGATCTCTGTCTTTGCTCATCCTGTCGTTGCTCCTGCCCACCCCATCTTCTCTAGCTGGGGAAGTCCTGCTGAATCTTTACGGCCAGCCGTGCTATAACTTCCTCCAGGAAGGCTTCCTGGCTGCACCCAGGAAGAGCCATGGCTTCCTCTTCTTCCCTTTCCTGTGTAACTTACTGCTTATCAGCTCCTCTGCTTACAGGAGGAGTTTCCTGAGAGCCAACTGTATCTGACACATGGTTGTGTCCCAGCAGTGCCAGCAGAGGGGCACGGAGCTGACATGCAGGGAATGTTGGCTGCTTGGGTAGGTGAATGAATGAATCCATCCTTGAATCATCACTTCTCAGCCAGTCTCAGAACTTCTGGTTCCCAGGGAAAACCCATTTTATAGCCAAAGGGGAAGCAGAAGGAAGGGACTGAGCTGGAAGGGAGAAAGAAAATCAATAAAAATGTAAATCTAGTGGAGAAAAGCTGTCCCAAGCTGGCTGTGGGGAGAGATAAGACTGGGACGGCTGAGCCCTGGCTGACAGTGGAGGAGAGATTAGGGGACAAGCGAGCTGCGCCAGGGCAGGGCACTGGGAGTGCACCTCCTCCCTCTTCTCCAGCCCTCCGACCCCCTGCTCCCTTTAAATCCTGTCAGGCACAGGGGAAGGGGAGGAAACAAATCCCGATCATCAGGTGCCCTGCCTGAGAGCCAGAGCATTATTTTATCTGGTTTGCACAACATGTAGGGGACAGATGTCCCGATTAACCTCGCTTTACAGTGAAAACAACTGAGTGCAGAGGGACTGAGGTCATTTGTTCAGGGTCACGCCATGAAACTTAAGATGGGAACCCAAATCTGGCTGTCTCTACAGCTCTAATATTTTCTGCCATGAAGGGTTTTTGACCTGTGATCCTGGCTTCACAGCGTTCTCTGAAATTGTATGTACATTTGTGTTTGTTTGTCCGTGTGGGGTTTATTTATTTATTTTTTTAGTGGAGGGTCTAGGTCTTTAATGAGATTCCAAAGGTGATTGTCACCTGTCCCGCATTGTCTATCCCATGGCTCCCTGGAGGTGGTGACTTTGAATGGAAGACTGTCCAGGAGTTCATGAAGTGGGGATGAGGGACAAGCAGCAGGTGGTGACGGAGAAGGCGGTGGGGTGGAGGGACAGCATAAGCAGCATATTCAGGGGACAGAATTCCACACATCCAGACCATCGTGAGGTGCCTGTGGCTTCATTCATCCTTGTGCCAATCATGGCTCTTGACCTCTAGCTCCTAAGGGGCATCTGCCTGACTTGGAAATTCCCAGCATACATGTCCAAGTTAAAGGAACTCAGGCCCGGGCATCGGATGTCAGTTTTGATTCCTGTCCTGTCCTCTGCTGGACTTTACCCCCAGCAGAATATAACAGTGATACAGAGCCATCTCCTCCCAGCTCCTGGAGCAGGGTGAAGAGCACATGACCTCACAGGTGGAAATGTCCTTCATTGACCAGAGGCTACTGGGGAAGGCTGCTCTCGGCAGAGACGCCCAGCTTTTCTCTGCTCCACCCTAGGCTCTCAACCCCATGTCCCTCTTTCAATGACTCCCTGCCTCCTCACCCTTACCAGGTCTGGAAGACTTCAAGCACAAGGACAAGAGTCATCTCCTTCTGCCCTAGTTCAACTCAGAGAGGTGAATGCTTTTGGGGCATCAGGGCCTTGCCCCAGGTCCAGGGAGGTGACTCACCAATGGCTCATGCTGTCGTTTTGTGACATTCACAAAGGTAAAACATTTTAACCACAAGCAAGATGGCTATTTCTTCCCACTCCATCTTCCTCTGTGTCTCATTGGGTGGTCATTGGCATTTCTGGGATCTGGTCAAGGGGAGCCATATTGGGGATAGATTGAATTTGGGCTCATTGGAATATGTTTCTGTGGATCTCAGTTACTTCTGTGTATAGATAAATCATTGTAGCCATCTTTGCCTAAGAATGGCTTCTGTGGGACTGGAATGGTGGCTCAGTGGTTGGAGCTCTTGCCTGGCATGTGTGAGGATCAGGGTTTGAACTCCAGCACCACATACATAACTAAGTGTCAGAGAAACAAAGGCCAGATGAATAAATAAATAGAATTGATTCTTTCTCTCTCACTCTCTAAAAAAAACAAAGAAAGAAAGAATACTCCTTCTGAGAATACTCCTACCAACTATCTGCCTCACTTGGCAAAGTGCTATTAAGGTGTTACATGCAGAAGTCAAATCATGATGTAAATGTGTTTTGTGCCATGTTGCCTTGGAGGTATATGGGCAGAGGAGGAGAAACAAGATTTGAAATGTACAGAGCCAGAAGCCAGTCGGGGAAAATTCTTCTAATCATCACAGAGAAATGTATTTTAAAGGTTTGCATGGTAGTTAGGTAATAAGATATATGCTGTTTTTATGAACTGTGTGTTTTTTTCTCATTCTGGGTAAATATTCACTTTCTTACTTAATTTTGTTCATGTTGAGAAAATACAAAAATCCAATCCAAAATTAGAAATGTTCCAAAATTTGAAGCTTTCTGAGAGCCAACGTAGTATTAAAAGTGAAAAAGTCCATGCCAGACCTCATATGATGGCTCGCCATCAAAACAGTCTAACTGTGTAAGGTGGCACGTACCTTTAATCCTGCAACTCAGAAGGCTGAAGCAGGAGGATCATAAGTTCAAAGTCAGCCTTAGCAACTCAGCAAGGCCTGAAGGAAATCAGCAAGACCTTGTCTCAAAATAAAAATAAAAAAATAAGGGCTAAGGGGGCTGGAGCGGTGGCTCAGCGGTTATAGCGCTTGCCCAGTATGCACAAGTACACAAATTCAAACCCCAGCACTCATGTACAGAACTAAGTGTTGGAGCAACGAAGGGCATGTGAAAAGCTCAATAAAAATTGATTCTCTCTCTCTTAAAAAAAAAGAAATTAAGAAAAGGGCTGAGGATGTGGCTCAGTGGTTGCACACCCCTGAGTTCAATCCCTGGTCGTAAAAAACCAACCAACCAACCAACCCAACAAACAAAAAACACCCTACAGGCTATGTGAATATGGTATATGAGAAACAAAGGAATTCTGTGTTTAAATTAGGGCCCCACCCTCAAGATATCTCATTATGTATATGCAAATATTGCAAAATCTGAAAATCATCCAAAATCTGAAACACTTCCGGTCTCAAGCATTTTGGATAAGGGATCCTCAATCTGTATTCATAATTTTGTATGCTTTTTATTAAAGAGATTTCCCCAAATTGTATTAGTTTCAGTTCCCACAAGATTGGATCCAACCCTGTCTCCACTCTGTATTTTCTGTGTGGTCTTGGGCAAGGCTTAGCCTTTCTGATCCAGTTTCTTCCTCTGTGAGATGCAAATGGCAATTTGGATAGGTGAGGACTCGGACAGCCTCATTACCTTATTCAAATCATTTTTTTAAACCATTATCACAGGAAGTAACCCAGCCAAACGGAAATTGGATCAGAATATAAAGAGAGGGAAAGATGCAATATACCAGAAATAATGGTATGCACTGAACCTAGTAAAACTTAAATCTAAATAACTGGAAACAATGTGGTTGTTGCAAACCTCTAATGCAGTTTATAAGAAGGGATTTTTATAATAAAAGAGACATTATGCAAGAACAAATTTAATAATCAGCGGAATCTATAATTTCAAATTATTTCTGCAAAACCTGGGCAACAGGAGGGAAGGATAAGAAATATAAACATACTAAACGCCTCATCTGGTCGGAGGAGGCTTTGGAATTCCTGGCATTGATAAATGTAGGCTCAGATATTTGATAAACATTTACAGTCAACCAGTAGAATAAAGCAGGAATTAGAACTTCTGTGCTTCCTTCTTCTCCTCTCATGTGGGAAAGCCCCAGAGCCCTGGCACTGGGAGCAGTTTAGAGGAAAGAGCCCTGTGTGCCCCACCCCAGCTGCTCCCCGAGCCCCCTGCCCAGGGCTGGACACACAGGAGTTTGGGACCTGCTGCCAATGGCTTCCTGTGTGCCACCTCCTGAGCAGCAGGTCCCAGCTGGGTGGGGTGTGCGTTGGCAACCGAGGGGCTGGGAGCAGATCACAGAATGCTCTCCTCCTCCCGTGGAAAAAGCCACAACAGATAAGCCTGGCCAGAAAACAAGACAAGGCCTGATGAAGAAAAAGGATCCAGCAGTTCAGACCCAAGCGTGTTGCACTGTAGCTCATTGTGCAGAGGTGGGCACTGCTATTTCTAGTGTGACAGGCCCAAGTGTCACACTGATATAGGCATCCCAGAGAATGAGATGCCATCCTCCACTTGAGTGTCACTGAATCATACATCACACAATCCCAGCAATACAGACTCAGGCATTGGGGAGGAAATGGGGGAAACGAATCTGTTTGTAAAAGCCACAGTGACTTGGTGTCCCTGGTCAAATGTGTGAGGGCTTGACAATGCAGAGAGAGCAGTGAGTGCATCTGAGTATGCATTTGGTCTCCAAGATTCGGAAATACTCTGGGTCTTCCTCTGCACGGGGCCTCTAAGGCAAGGATGTGGCTTCAACCCTAAACTTATTCCCTGAGGATAAGGGCTGGAACTTCCTGAGCTAGAGTGAGTCTCCCACCTCAACTAAGGCTCCCTCCCCTACCCCAGGCCTCCTGAGATGCCCTGAGTGTGAGGCCAGCTCCCTCCTTCCTGTGGGGGTCCCTGTAGAGGCCAGCACCAGGCTTGGCCTCCAGGGGGCGCCAAGTGGACACCTCTTGAAGGTAGCTTGGGGTTGGGGAGCCCTGAGTCTATCCTGACCATACAGATGGTCACAGTCAAGGGAGCCTGGCAGCTGGTGAGTCCCTTCCCACCTGAAAGAGGAGATGGCTTGAGACTCAGGGTGCTGGGCTGTGGCTTGGCGTGGAAGGCAGCCTTGTCTACTATGGCTCAAGTCTTTCCCCTAAGGCCAGGCCAGCTATCTGGCTGGGGGAAGAAAAGGGAAGACTTTCTTGATTTAGAAGTGGCCAACACAGTTGAACCCCCAAATAACTGCTTGGTTCTAATAAGCAAAGGCCCAAGGGGGCCAGTAGCTTGTCCAAAGTCACACAACAATTTTGTGGAGGGGCCAGAATTGGAACATAGAACTCCTGACACCTAATCTTAGGCAAAGGACTCAGAGGAGGTACATCCGTGACTGCCACTCTTGGACAGGGTGAGACCCAGGGAGCTCACACGCTAGAGTCCTCTGGCTGCTTCTTTGACCCTGAGGCCAACAGCTGCTGCTCTAGGACGGGGCTGGGTGCAGTTGCTTTGGTCACTGCCTCTTTGTTCTGCTGCCTCAGGATGACCAAAACCAAGGCAAAGCACACCATACTGCCCGTTTTGAAGAAGAACTGGATGCCAATGAACCTGGGGGAAGATTAAGCGGGAGTTGAACTTAGGAGCCCCAGGTCCAGGGCTCAGATGTCCTTGGGCTGGAGGCAGAGTCAGCAGACATTACTCATTGGGCCATCAGAGCCCTTGAGGCTTGGAGGTGACACTGAATCCCACAGTGGCCCTTCCCTGGAGGAGGCAGGGAGGCTCTGCAGAGGGAGCCCTGGGCAGGGCAGAAGCCCTTTGCATCCTCCCTGTTCAGGCCTTGATGGCGGTGTGAGGTGTGCTGGCTTGGCCTCTTTCTGAGCCTCTGTAAGGGCTTGACAAACACAGCTTTGTGTTGCCCCAACCCCACAAGGAAACCAGGATCCCCCTCCCCTGTTTAACTCACCAAGGCCAAACTTTGACTTTTCCTCCTCTAGGTAACACATCAAGACAGTCCCAGCCCACAGGAACTATGCTCTCCTCAGAACTGGAAGTGGCCAGCTCCCTGCCCTTGGCCTTGCTAGCAGGTCCTCCCCACTTCCACCTTAGGCCAGCGGCCTTGGTGTTTTCAGGTTCCTTTGAGCTCCCAATTGGTACAGCTTTCAATGTACAGATGGTAGACTGAGCCCCAGCGAAGGTAGACAGGGCTTTCTCCCCCACACCACCCTTGTTTCTCTCACAGTTGGGTTGTTCCTGATCCGTTCTGGGTTTCTGCATCAACTCTGTAGTCAGACAACTTAGGGACCAGGCCCAACATTGCCAGTTGTTAGCAGTGTCACCTTGGGCCACTTACTTTAATCCTTCTTTCCTCATCTATAAAAGGAGACAATGTCCCGCTCACAGGACTGGTGAGCTTCACACTGGATGTAGTGCCTGTCATTTAGTGGGTGTACTTTAATGGGACTTCTGCTCCCTGCTGCTGTCCTATGGGATATTGAGTGTCCTCCCAGCACCTTTCCTATAGCCTCTGCCCCAGGTCTCACCGTTTCCGGAGTAGGTCATGGTCATAGTAGCGGCAGACGGCTTGACGCCCACAACTCAGGGCCCAGTACACACAGGTAGTATCGATGGAGCTGCCGTGGATCACAGGGCTGGGCATCCAGGCTAGGGGTGGATGTACTCAGAGGGCATGGAGATCCAGCATTCCCCAGGCCCCCCACACTTTCAGGGCCCTGGGGGGGCCCCTCCAAGCCACCCCTTACTATGTATCAGAGAAAGTCCCCACCAGACTGGCTTCTACTTGCACCTGGGCTGGGTCTGCTGCCCCATGCACCTGTGAGCCCTAAGGTCAGGGCCTGGGCTCCACTTGTGCCTGTGTCCCCCAGGTCTGACACACAGGGGGGACATCTTTATCCCCATCATCACCATCAAGGGGCCCAAGCAGGCTCTTTACCCAAAACTCTCAGGAGCATGAACTGGATCCCCACAGCCAAAGGCTTGTCTTCTTTCTTCACTCCCCTAACAAGCAGGGATATGGGACATGAAGGTTATGCGGAAGTGTGGAGGACTCCCAGACGTCCTTCTCTCCCACCACTCACACCAGCCTCCCAAGCCCGTTCCGTGGATCCCTGCATCTTCTAATAGTTCTGAGGGGCTCTATTCCTTCTAACTTTCTATGAAGTAATGAATACAAAATCCCAGAAGAACGGAAAATTGGATTATCTTCTTCATTGCAGCCCCTAACCCTGGGAGACCCTGACTTTGGACTCAGGTGATAAAACTGTCAGGCCCAGTGGGCACTCTCAGGACAAGGGCCAGAAAGATATTGGACCAAGAAGCGGTACTCGAACATGCTTGTTGCCTTCAGGGTCCTGGACCGTCGCAGTCTCTGGGGCTCAATCACAGCAGGTAAGGGTGGGTATGATGCCTCTCTTGTGGAGGCCAGGTGCCATGGCGGTGGCCTCCCTTCCCCGGGGCACTAGTCCCATCCCTCACCCCCACACTTTCTGTAGGATGGGAGCCAGCCCCTGAGCTTCCTGGCTGTGGCTAAGGTCCACTTGGTACCCACCAGCCCTGCTCTGTTCCCACTCTCACCTTAGGATGAGCATGAAGGAGGGGGTGTGGGTGATACAAAACAATGTCGCCACCATGCTGACCAGGAGAATGAAGGGCAGCACCAGGTGGCTGCAGGGTGAGTCGCAGGAGCCTGCGAGCACTCGACTGCCCTTCACCACGCAGCTGCAATTGGTGTAGAAAACCTGGTGTGGGGAGAGGGGAGAGAGGAGCCTTCAGGAGCCTCCGAGGGCAGGCAGCTGGCAGAGGGTCTGAGGCTGGGGAAGGCTCCTTAGAGGCCCAAGGGCCCACAGCCAGCTGGGCTGTGGCTGGCTGTGGCTGGCTGCGGTTGGGGCTCTGACCCCTTAGCTGAGTGCAGATGGCTGGAGGAGCCAAGCAGGTGGCTAGACAAACTGGGCCCAACCTGGGCTGTGGCTATGGAGAGAGGGAGAAGTAGAGAAAGAAAGAGGGAGGGACTTGGAAAAGCACCAGCCCCAGACACAATGCACCAAATGCAGGGAACCGCCCTGGAGCAGGCCCTGCGGGTGCTCTGACCACAGCCTGAGTTCACACTCCCCGCTTGCCTGGGAAACCTCCCGCCAAGGGTTCTTTAAGAAGTGGTCTGGCTGCCAGCGAACTGAGGCACCTGACAGGAGCCAAGCCAAGCCAGGAAGCTGGGCTTTTCTTTTCTTCCCCACAGATGAGCACTTCTTGATGGGTGTGCCCCAGAATTGCAGATGGAGGCAAGTGTGTTAGGGGTGGGTCTTGTCAGCTCTGGAGGCAGCCAGGCTGGCCCAGGGTAGCCCTCTGCCTCTCACCTCCAGCCAGGTCAGCCTCAGATGCTTCCCAGCGAGAGCAGGCTTGGGGAGTCCTGAGTGGAAGCCGGGGGCCTTGGAAGAATCTTAAGCATAGCAGAGATGGATCTGAGAGCGCTGTACAAACAACGCACTGAGGCCATTGGGAAGGTGAACTGGATGGGGGCACAGGCAAAGGGCCCCGGTGAGGGTCAGGGTTGGATGGGTAAAGGGGTTGCGATTTGAAGCTATTTAGGAGGTAAAATTAAAGAATAGTGCACGTGCATGAGGAGAGAGAGAGAGAGGAGAGAGGAATTTAAGCTTGGGTAATTTTTTTTTTTTAAAGAGAGAGAGACAGTGAGAGAGAGAGAAATTTTTATTTAGTTTTTTCTGTGGCCTTCGCTGTTCCGAGACTTCATTGTGTACATGGTGCTGGGGTTTGAACTCATGTACTTGTGCATGCCTGGCAAGTGCTGCAACCACTGAGCCACCGCTCCAGCCCTAAGCTTGGATAATTCTCGAATGCTCTTTCCATTGTCCTGCAGAGCTCTTGTGCATGACAAGGCTGTGCTGCCACATGTGTGTGACCTCCTGAGTCCACACAGTCTCACTCTGCAGGAAAGGTGGTCTTTGGCCTTTCACTGCTGGGCTGGAGCCATAGTGATGGACAGGTGATGGAGAGCTCTGCTAAGGCCTGCCTCTGGAACAGGGAGCTCCTGCTGCTGCTCCTTGGCTCAGAAGCAGAGGCTCTGGGATCAAGGTCAGAGACTGTACTCTCACGATTCTTCCTGAACCTGCACTCACATTTATCTAAACTTGGCAGAAATTCTTCTCACTAATGCCTTCTGTCTCTCCCACAGCCTCTGAGTCTCACTCCCTGGGCACTTGGCCCCATCCTCTGACCCCCCTCCCTGCAACACCTACCTTTCCCCTCTGGCCCCATCACTCACTGCTCATGAAGCACAGCTGTCCTGGGCATGGATCAACCCATCTCTGAGCCAACTGCTCACAGTGAGCCTGAGGAGGCACTCGTGGCAAGAGAAAACTCCAGGCCCATGTGATGACCCTGTGTGCTGAACCAGTCTGAGCCACACCCTTCTTCAAACACTAGATCCAAACTCAGATCTCTGCCTGTGATCCAAAGGGGGCTGGGCTGGGGGCCAGAACCTCGGGTTCTAGCCCTAGCTCTGGTAGTAAGCCTCTGAATGCTGCTTGGCCTTTTTCTGACCCTTCATTTCCCGTCTGCACAATGGGAACAATAGGAGTGAGAACTGAGTGCTTCAAATCTCTAGGCACAGTGAGAAATGCTCTTCCAAATGATGTCATGTGGCTCTCACTTACTTCATGAACGCACCCAGGTAAAGTATTTATTTAGCACAGCTATTCAATAATATCATCCCTGCTTATAGACCAGGAAATTGAGGCACAAGTTAAATGATCTGCCTAAAACAGAGCCAATTAGAGGCAGAACAGGGATTTAAGCCAGGTGGTCTGGGCCCACAAGGTTCAAGGACCCATAGCTATAGGGGTTTGCCACCTACTCAGGATCTCGAGCTACCTGCCAGGGCCTAGGTGTTCTAGAAGGAGGTCCAAAAGACTGGGATTCCTATTATTCCAAACACCGACAATTTCCACAGCTGTGGCTGGCTTCTGAAGGACCACCAGCCAGGTGCTTTTCTCTGCACCAGCTGGGGGCCCAGCCTCTCCCTGGAGCAGCCTTGGGCTTCATGCTGAAGCCTGGCACTAGAGCACAAGTTCTGCTTTACAGAGGTTGTGGGACTCTGGAGAGGGGAAAGTGTTGTTATAACAACCAGCCTGATACCACCCCTCCCCCACCACATGCTTGAATACAGCGAGGGCCTAGGAAGGTGGGTATTGGCCCCATTTGTCATTTGGGGGAGCAGAGGAGAAAGGAGGGGCAGAGTTGGTCTCAGGCCTTTTTCAGGTCTGCACAGGATGGGCAGCTACTGATCTCACTGCTCCCATTTCCCTGCTGGGAGCTTGGTGAGGGCCAGGCCCCTTGACACTAGGTCCTCAGTCCCCTGCACAGAATGGGACACAGAGGAGGGGCTTTGCTGAAGGTTGTTGATTGACTGGCTGGGCTGCGGGCTGTCTGTGGCAGCCTCCTCACTGGTCTGTCTCATCTCCTGCACTCTGTGCAGCTGCCTCCAAGCTAAGGCCTCTAGTGTGATTGAGCACAGATGTGATCCTGTCACTCCCCTGCTTAAAACCCACTCAGGGCTCCCCACTGATGTGCAGGTATGTCCCTCTTCTCACCTTAGCATTCAAGGCCCTTTTCTAAGCTGCGCTTTCCCTCCATGGCTCCTTATGCTTCTTCTCCAGAAAGTTCTTACTTGACACACTGTGTGTGTGGTGTATGTAAACTCACACCACACATCAGTGTTCTTCCAAATCTGTTTTTTTTTTTTTTTTTTGGTGGTACTTGGGGTTGAGCGCAGGGTCTTGCACATGCTAGACAAGGCACTGAGCTGCATTCCCCAGCCCCACCACACTGTCTTTTTAAATTTTTGAGACAGGGTCTCATTAAGTTTGCTGGGGTGACCTCAAACTTGAAATCCTCCTGCCTCAGCTTCCTCTGTAGCTGGGGTGACAGGTGTATACCACCGCACCCAGTCCACATCTTTACATATGCTGTTCCCCGCCCTGGAAAGCCCTTCTCTCCTGAGTCCTAGTTTCCCCACTCATCCTTAAAAATTTGGCACAGATGCACCTTCCTTGTACCCCCTGGGACCCCCTGAGTGGTGGTGTTTCCCTCCTTCCTTGTATGTACTTGTAGGAACCACTCTGCCCATCAGCACCCCCAGAATTCCTGTGAGCTCTTTTCTTTTGCATCTCCCCTGAGTGGAGAGCTGGGGACCTCCCCAGCTCCAGCTTTCTGAGAGAATAACATTCTACATCTGCCAACAGAAGGAGAAAGACAGACGGATAGAGACGGAGGGCAGAGGACCAGAGTGAGAGTGTTCAGAGGTGCAGTGACAGGTCTGGAGATAGAGAAAGGCGAACGCCCTGGGAGCAGAGGTTGCGCCAGGCGCCTGCCTCACCTGGCTTTTGTCCAGACCCTCCTGGACCACCCGGCTTGTGCAGCCGGCTTGGCAGGGCGTGATGTACTCCACTCGGGTGCTGACGTCGCAGACAGGGTTAAAGTCATCTGATGGGCAGGAGCAGGGCTCTGCACAGCCTGGAAACAGCTCCAGTCCAGGCTGTGTGCTGGAGGAGAAGAAGGCCAGCAGGGTTGGCCCAGCTCTCCTCCCACAGGCAATGAGCTGGGGCCATCTAGGTAACTCCTCTGAGAGCAGTGGCCAGAGATCTGAGCTGAGGTTTCTTGCAGTCAGAGTGACCCTGTGGTCGGGCCATGGTGAGCTCCCTGCAGTGGGCATATGGTACTGGGGAGAGGCTGAAAGTTCTTGAGGTCTCCAGACAGGAGAAGTGTGGCGAGAGGCCATGGAGCCTCTTTGCTGCCCTCAATCCTAGGCAAATATCTCTACTCCTCAGGGGCCATTCTATAGGGAACTCAAGGTGATTTCTTCTAGACTTAAGTGTCAGGTAAAGAGGTCATTCTCCCTGAGCTGGATCATTTCCTATTCTCAGAAAAAGACAGCTATGCATGGGGACTCACAGAAGACTTGACTAGCTGTGGGATCTCCAATACTTCTGCCTTGCTCTGGGCCTCAGTTTCCCTGTTTGTCAGCTGGGCCAGGGCTCCTTCCTGCCCATCTCCCTCCCACAGTTTCATGACCTCACTGCTTAGTCCTGATCACTGTGTCCAGTACCACCTGTGTCTCTCCTGAGGGCCTGCTATCAAATCTCAGGGGTGTCCCTATCCCAGTTGGCCAGGGCAAGGTGGGAGTGGACAGGGGCAGGAGGTGAGAGAAAGCCTGAGTCCCAGGCAGATCACCCTGGGTGAGGGCCATGGAGGTTCCCCCTGGGATGCAGGACTTTGTGCTAGGAGGGAGCACAGTACACCTTCCGGGAGAAAGAAGCCCAGAGATCACACAGGGTCACACAGGAGGTCAGAGCTGGCCAGGCTGCAGAGGAGGGAGCCAATGGGCAAAGTTGGAGGTTGTCCTCTTGGGTTTGAAGTGGGTGTGGGGCAGTAATTCAGGCTGATGGTGGGCTTGGCAAGTCTAGCAAAATCTCAGTTTCATGGAGAAGTGGGCTGATAGGGTTGGGGAGGCCAAGAGAGGGACAACAGAAGAGATGTCCCTGGAAACCTGGGACAGGGAGGGGGAATGGGGCGAGGTGAGCTCCTCCCTCCCTCCCTCAGTGTGTGTCTCCCCTGAGTGGGAAAAAGGCCATCACCTTGCCTTTCCTTCTCCTCCTTTGCCCCACAGGCTTGCTCCTGCATCTGACACTGCTTCGGCCTGTCTCCTTTGGGAGGGAACAGGTCAGTACTATCTGAGCTGAGGACCCTCAGGAGGCTGAGTCTTGTGGGAATCCGCCTGGGGGAGGCACTTCCCAGAACCGTCTGCCAGCAGCTGGAAGGTTGAGCAGGTGAGAGCTGGCGAGCGCTGGGGTGTGTGTCTCCCTCAGTTCCTCCTCCCTCCTTGGATCTCATTCCTTCTGCGGGGAGTGCTGGCCTGGGCTTGCCCCTTCCCAGTTGGGTAGGTGACCTCACCTCTCTGAGTCTGGTTAAAAATGGATACAATGATAGGACCCATCTTCGTGGGGACTCAATGAGACATAATGTGGGATGTGCTGAGCCTTCCACTGGGGTGAGTGGGAGACCCTTAGCTCTTGGGAGCCACCCCTGTTGCTTGTTATACAAGAACGGGAGCCAGGAGCTGGACTTGGTGGTACCCCTGTAATCCCAGTGGCTTAGGAGGCTGAGGCAGGAGGATCCCAAGTTCAAAGCTAGTCTCAGCACATTAGTGAGACCCTGTCTCAAAATAAAAATTTAAAAGGGCTGGGGAGGAGCTAGGGCAGTGGCTCAGCAGTTATGGGGCTTGCCTGGCATGTGCGAGGACGTGAGTTCAAACCCCAGCACCACATATACAACAAAGTGTCAGAGCAACAAAGGCCACATGAAAAATTGAATAAAATTCTCTCTTTCTCTCTCTCTCACTGTCTGTCTCTCTTTAAAAAAAAAAAAAAGAAAGAAAAAAAGGGGAGCTGCTGGGGAAGGGGCTGGAGTGTTGGCTCAGTGGTTAAGGTGCTTGCCTGGCATGTGCAGGGATAAGGGTTCGAACCCCAGCACCACCCACACAACGAAGTGTCAGAGCAGTGAAAGCCACAAGAAAAACTAAATAAAATTTATTCTCTCTCTCTCTCTCACTGTCCCTCTCTTTAAAAAAATGCACACACACGCACACACACACACACATAAAAATAACAACAAAAAAAAAACAAAATAAAAA